>JAJOOO010001372.1:0-31192 GCA_029582685.1 Solanum piurae | reverse complement strand
ATGAGTGTGAAAGAAGTGAGATAGTTCCTAAATGTTGCAGCCTCCTAATTATAGATGTGGCGCGCTTCACATCGATAATTAGGACTCTACAAACACGACTTCATAGACTCCCTAGGACTCTTGAACTCTTGTCTCTGATACCAATTTTGTCACACCTCGAGTCTACACCCTGGGTGGGACTGACACTCGAGAACAAATATTGGCCCCAAGCAAACCCTTGGCCTGGCTTACTTACTCAGCGGAAGATTATATGCAATAAGAAAGGAATTCAAATGCTAAATAGCTTAACTGTCTCAAACTGAACTCATAATGTTTTGAAAATAAACATTTAACTTAGCCAAAATGGTAAATAAAATTTGAACATAAGCTAATAAGAAAATGATGATGAATGAACTAACATCTGACTAACAATCTATGAATCCTCTAAAACAACTGAGATGGATATTGGGATAAACCCCACAATATCCTAAAGAACTGATAATAAACTAAAAACAATAAAAAGGATCCTCCGAAATGCAAAGAGGCTCACCAACAGACTCTGAACTGCTCATTGGATCAACGATGTGTTGGATGCCGATCCTAGTTACCTGCGTCTGCATCATAATACGATGCAGGCCAACTGGCATCAGTACATTGAATGTACGAGTATGCGAGTTGGAATGCTAAACACAACATAGGCTTGAAAAGAATCTGAAAGGAACTGAAGAACCTACCTGGCTCAACTCAACTCAACATAACTGAACTCATTTCAATATAAAGCAGTCTAAAACAAGTGCAATATAAAGAAAAGTTGTTTAAAACATGCTGTCATATGTGTGTATGCAAAGATACAAATAAATCTTAGTTGTATGTAAAAATACAAATAAACTGATGTATATAAAAATACAAAGTATTGTTGTGGGAGTTTCTCTAACCGACAACCATCACATAAGAGCTATTGTGATGATACAACGATCTCCCTCACGCTGCCAGCGCATGCTATACCCTGCCAGGGGTATAAGACCTAAATTACTAAGTGGATCCACTAGTCTATGCGAAAAGGATTCATCTGAAAAGTATGACTCTTTTCTACCCATGACGGCTACATGGTTTATGGAGACGTGAGTTATTTGAACTCAAACTCGTCCCCATATCGGTGCTCAATACTACTCCCAAAATATGATACTAGCTCTTTATGTTTAAAACATACTTCTTTCTGTGATTTGAGATAATTGCTCAAAGGCTATCTTGGAAATCAAAGTTTCCCCTCTTGCTTAATTATGAAAGCATTTATTCTTTTCTATAAACTAGCGCAAAAGCTCTTTGGAAATCAAGGTTTTCCTTTCTTATTTAAATGTGGAAACATTTTAAACCCTTTGGGAATACATAGTCCCCATATACTTTTGAAGAAATGAACTTCAAGCTTTACTCTTTACTCTTTACTCAACTCAAAACTTAAGTCTTAAAACAAAGTTAAAACGTTTGCAAAAGACTTTTGGAAAACTTTAAGAACTTCTCTAGATTTTGATCTTAACTGCTCTTGACTTGACTCTTAACTGGTCCTTGAATTGAATTACGGATTCAAGGATTTTGATTTGTGATCAGAAGGATCACATGATGTTTCGGAATGATCTTAAATAGCTAAACATGAGAAAAGTCACGAAATCACCGTCTTGGAACAAGTCCGCGATGCGGAGGTGTTTTAAATAATTACTCGCGAAATTAAATTTTGAGACAGAGGAGTCCGCGTCTTAACCGCGACGCGGAGAAACTTTTTGGTCACTGGGGGAGCAAATCCGCGACGCGGACTTGCGTGCCAGATCACGCTCGAATTTTTCCTTCTCCATTTTACAGCCCCAATTCACCTAAATTCAAATATTTTTTTCAATAACCCTTTAGATTCAGATATCCAACATATGTACCTAAGAACCTAACTCAAAACAACTCTATAATTCGACTCAAAGATCTTAGAAACTCCTCAATTCATCCCAATTCAAGAACATTCAATTTCAAGAATACTTGTCAAGAACATCAATTTTCAAACTCTTTTAGGACAAATTTCACTGAACTAAACATGCTTGGCGCGTGGGTGAACGAACCCAATGCTATGAAAGACTCACATACCTTGTAGGGATCACCCCTTACGAAACCACAAGCCAAACTCGACGATCTTGACAAATCTTGAACGTTCTTCTCCTTTCTCTACTTTTCTCCTCTTCTTTTCTCTTCTCTCAAAACTCTAACTCTCTTTTTCCAAAAACGTAAACTGACTAAGTTCAGTTTAGACCCCTGAGTAATTACCAAAAATGAATTAAAATAAAAGGGTAAGACCAAATTATCCTTCAAAAATCCGGATTTGGACTTTCCTTAATCCAACAACCCAACTTCCAAAGGGGATAACTTACTCATACGAACCCGGAATCGCGCAAACTCGGAGGCATTGGAAAGATCATTCCAAGAGATTTCCAACCATATGTGGAAGTACACCTAAATCATCCTGAGCTACGAGTTATGGCCATTTGAAGTTGACCAAAAACTCACTTTTCCTAACCTAAACAAATTTCCAGATTTTCAATTCTTTCCAAAAATGACTATTTCCAATTCTTAGCTTCTTCCTAGCTATTTCAAATTGCGAGATGTTACAATACCTCCTCCTTGAGAACATTCGTCCTCAAATGAGATTATTCTTACTAGACTAAGGGTGGTAACATCAAGTTCAAACACCCAACAAGCAAAGCATTTACAACATGCTAACTTATAATTTAAAGAGTACTAAGAAGATAATTAGTACCTTGGTCTGCATTTTTTCCGGACTCAAAGAGATATGGATAACTCTTTTTCATATCTTTATCAGTTTACCAAGTAGTTTGCTCAACAAATTGGTTCCTCCAAAGAACTTTGACTGATGCTACCTCTTTTGTTCTCAACTTGCGAACTTGGCAATTTAGAATCTGAGCATGAATCTCCTCATAAGACAAGCTATCCTTGATACCAATATCTTCGGTTGGTATGATAAGTGAAGGATCTCCCATGAACTCCTCCAACATGGAGACATGGAATACCGGATGAACCACTGCTAACTCTTGTGGTAGCTCTAATTCATAAGCTACTTTGTCAATCCTCTTGGCTATTCTATAAGGTCCAATATATAAGGGACTAAGCTTCCCCTTCTTACCAAACCTCATAACACCGTTCATGGGTGAAACTTTCAAGTACACCCAATCACACAATCTACCTTGATACCTCAAAACACTATCTCCCCCTTGTTCAAAAGCCATCACTTTTTGCTTATGAACATTTTCCTTTAATTCAAGCAATAAAGGATCTTGGTCATATTTTCCTTTTTACCTCTGACACTAATGATGATTTAGTCCCATTCATCACCACTACTCCTCCTTCTGTGGAGTCCATTAGTAGAACTCATAATCGTGCAAGTCCATGCACATCTTTCGCTAACTCTCTCTTTTCTTCCTCAATATGGGTAGTACTACCCATAGACAACCTACTCAAAGAATCAACAACAACATTAGCCTTACCTGGGTGGTAAAGAATACTCATGTCATAATCCTTGAGTAATTCTAACCACCTCCTTTGTTTGAGACTAAGATCTTTCTGAGTGAACACGTTTTGAAATCAATGAATATATCAAAATGCACACCATACAAGTAATGACACCATATCTTCAAAGCGGATACTACAATAGCCAACTGTAAGTCATGGGTTGTGTAGTTCTCCTCATGAACTTTCAACTGTCTGGAGGCATAAGCTATAACTTTGTCATTCTGCATTAAGACACAACCCAACCCAACTCTAGATGCATCACAGTACACCACAAAACCTTGAGTACCATTTGGTAAGGTTAAAAATGGGGCAGTAGTCAACCTCTTTTTCAATTACTAAAAGCTTTTCTCACAAGATTCATACCATTGAAACTTCACTGTCTTCTAAGTCAATTTGGTCAAAGGTGACGAAATAGACGAGAACCCCTCTACAAACCTTCTATAATAGTTAGTCAAACCCAAGAAACTCCTAATATCAATTGGAGATGTGGGCCTAGACCAATTCTGCACTGCCTCAATTTTCTGAGTATCAACTTTAATTCCCTCTCTAGACACAATATGACCTAAGAATGCCACAGACTCAAGCCAAAATTCACACTTAGAGAATTTAGCATATAACTCCTTATCTTTCAAAGTCTGAAGAACTATTTTGAGATGACTAACATGATCTTCTTCATTCCTTGAATAGATTAGTATGTCATCAATGAAGACTATAACAAACATATCTAAATAAGGTTTTGAAAACTCTATTCATAAGGTCCATGAACGTTGCTGGTGCATTAATCAAACCAAAGGACATGACGAAAAACTCATAATGACCATAGCGGGTCCTTAATGCTGTCTTTGGAATATCACATTCCCTTACTTTCAACTGCTCTTATAACTCTTTCAACTCTACTGGTGCCATTCTATATGGTGGAATAGATATAAGACGAGTATCTGGAAGAAGGTCTATACCGAAGTCTATTTCTCCTCAGGAGGGACTCCGGGTAGATTATCTGAAAGACTTCTAGGAACTCTTTTACTACTGAAACTGACTGAATATGAGGTATCTCAACACTAGAGTCATTAACTTGGACTAAGTGATAGACACACCCCTTAGAAACTAACTTCATTGCCTTAAGGTATGAAATGAAACGACCCTTAGGCACTGCTGAACTAATTTTCCACTCTAAGACTAGCTCATTTGGAAACTGAAACTTGACAACTCGAGTTCTACAATCAACTGAGGCATAATAGGCATGAAGCTAGTCCATACCAAGAATGACATCAAAATCTACCATGTCTAACTCAACTAGATCAGCCATGGTACTCTTGTGATTGATGTAAATGGGACAATCACGATAGACTCTCTATGCTAGAATAGACTCATCAACAGGTGTGGAAATACTGAATGGTTCACTAAGTTGCTCATAAATAACATCAAAATTCATAGAAACATAAGGAGTTACAAAAGATAAACTCGCTCCTGGATCTAGCAAAGCATAAACAGTAAAGTCAAAGACTTGGATCATACTAGTGACAACATCTGGTGAATCCTCTTGCTCTTGGCGACTATTGATAACATACAAGCGGTATGTTCCTCCACCAGTACCTGAAGTAGCTCCTCTAGGTGCAACTCTGTCTCTTTACCATTACTCTGCTGTTCTTAGGACACTCCCTCATAAAATGACCATTCTGACCACACTTGAAACAACTAGTGGAGCCATCACGACACATCCATGAGTGGTTCCTACCACACTTGGAACATTCAGGAGGCTTACTACCCCTTTGTGCAATACTGCCTTGAGAATAGGCATGTTTAGCTCTGAAACTCTGGGAATTTTGACTATTATACTCACCTTTGTTTCTGGATGCAGGTGCACTAGCAAATGATGGAGCAGGTCCCTTCTGTTTCTGTTGGAGGGATGACCGGTTGGCATTACTCCTTTGCTTCCTGAACTCGTTCCCTGATGTCTTAGCCCTCATATTTTGTTGTACATGGATCATAAGCCTTGCTAGGTCCATCTCCTCTATCAGCATAGCTGACTTGCTTTCCTTGCTTGACTGACGAGACAACCCATCAACAAATAAACTCATCCTACTTCTCATGTCAGTAACCATCTCCGGAGTATAGCAGGAAAGTTGGATGAACTTCAGACTGTACTCATGAACACTCATAGACTCTGGATTAAGGGTGAGAAACTCTCTTATCTTTGCCTCTCGCAACTCACGGGGAAAGAGACGTCCCATGAGAGCACTCTAAAACACAACCCAACTCACTATTGGTGCATCCTCATCCCTATTCTTTTTCCATTGGTCGAACCAAATTCTAGCGACACCCTTCATTTGGTATGCAGCTAGTTCCACCCTCTCCGCATCAGCAATATGTATCACATCAAATACCCTTTTTAGCCGCTCAATGAAGTTCTCCGAATCCTCAGTGACACTTGAACCTGTGAAGCTTGGTGGGTTCATCCTTAAAAGCTCACGGATCCTTGAAGTATCAACCACTTCTTGTCGATTATATCTCTGTCCAACTTGATAGATCACAACTTGACTTAACATTCGGATAGCTTCACGGAATTCAGCTTTGGTGACCTCTTCTTGGGGTTGCACTTCTAGTGCATTCGGTACCCTTTGTTCCTCGACATTTCTCCTAGCAGGTCGACCTCTGACTGCTCTTCGTGGAGGCATGATTATCTGAAAGCACGCGCAAGCAAGAGTTAGAAGGAAACCTTTTAGAGATCAAACTCTAACGCACGAAATGAGTGTGAAAGAAGTGAGATAGTTCCTAAATGTTGCAGCCTCCTAATTATAGATGTGGCGCGCTTCACATCGATAATTAGGACTCTACAAACACGATTTCATAGACTCCCTAGGACTCTTGAACTCTTGTCTCTGATACCAATTTTGTCACACCTCGAGTCTACACCCTGGGTGGGACTGACACTCGAGAACAATTATTGGCCCCAAGCGAACCCTTGGCCTGGCTTACTTACTCAGTGGAAGATTATATGCAATAAGAAAGGAATTCAAATGCTAAATAGCTTAACTGTCTCAAACTGAACTCATAATGTTTTGAAAATAAACATTTAACTTAGCCAAAATGGTAAATAAAATTTGAACATAAGCTAATAAGAAAATGATGATAAATGAACTAACATCTGACTGACAATCTATGAATCCTCTAAAACAACTGAGATGGATATTGGGATAAACCCCACAATATCCTAAAGAACTGATAATCAACTAAAAACAATAAAAAGGATCCTCCGGAATGCAAAGAGGCTCACCAACAGACTCTGAACTGCTCATTGGATCAACGATGCGCTGGATGCCGATCCTAGTTACCTGCATTTTCATCATAATACGATGCAAGCCAACTAGCATCAGTACATTGAATGTACGAGTATGCGAGTTGGAATGCTAGACACGACATATGCTTGAAAAGAATCTGAAAGGAACTGAAGAACATACCTGGCTCAACTCAACTCAACATAACTGAACTCATTTCAATTTAAAACAGTCTAAAACAAGTGCAATATAAAGAAAGTTATTTAAAATATGATGTCAACTCTGTGTGTATGCAAAGATACAAATAACTCTTAGATGTATGTAAAGATACAAATAAACTGATGTATATAAAAATACAAAGTACTGCTGTGGGAGTTTCTCTAACCGATAAGAGCTATTGTAATGATACAACGATCTCCCTCACGCTGCCAGCGCATCCTATACCCTGCCAGGGGTATAGGACCTAAATTACTAAGTGGATCCACTAGTCTATGCGAAAAGGATTCATCTAAAAAGTATGACCCTTTTCTACCCATGATGGCTACATGGTTTATGGAGACGTGAGTTATCTGAACTCAAGCTCGTTCCCATATCGGTGCTCAATACTACTCCCAAAATATGATACTAGATCTTTATGTTTAAAACATACTTCTTTCTGTGATTTGAGATAATTTCTCAAAATTTAGCTCAAAAGTTATCTTGGAAATCAAAGTTTCCCCTCTTGTTTAATTATGAAATCATTTATTCTTTTCTGAAAACTAGAGCAAACGCTCGTTGGAAATCAAGGTTTTCCTTTCTTATTTAAATGTGGAAACATTTTAAACCCTTTGGGAATACATAGTCCCCATATAATTTTGAGGAAATGAACTTCAAGCTTTACTCTTTACTCTTTACTCAACTCAAAACTTAAGTCTTAAAACAAAGTTAAAACGTTTGCAAAAGACTTTTGGAAAACTTTAAGGACTTCTTTAGACTTTGATCTTAACTTCTCTTGACTTGACTCTTAACTGGTCCTTGAATTGAATTATGGATTCAAGGATTTCGATTTGTGATAGAAAGGATCACATGATGTTTAGGAATGATCTTAAATAGCTAAACATGAGAAAAGTCACGAAATCACCGTCTTGGAACAAGTCCGCGACGCGGAGGTGTTTTAAATATTTACTCGCAAAATTAAATTTTGAGACAGAGGAGTCCGCGTCTTAACCGCGATGCGGAGAAACTTTTTGGTCACTGGGGGAGTAAGTCCGCTACGCGGACTTGCGTGCCAGATCACGCTCGACTTTTTCCTTCTTCATTTTACACCCCCAATTCGCCTAAATTTGAATATTTTTCTCAATAACTCTTTAGATTCAGATACCCAGCATATGTACCTAATAACCTAACTCAAAACAACTCTATAATTCGACTGAAAGATCTCAGAAACTGCTCAATTCATCCCAATTCAAGAACAACATTCAATTTCAAGAATACATGTTAAGAACATCAACTTTCAAACTGTTTTAGGAAAAATTTCGCTGAACTAAACATGCTTGGTGCGTGGGTGAATGAACCCAATGCTATGAAAGACTCACATACCTTGTAGGGATCACCCCCAACGAAATCCACAAGCCAAACTCGACGATCTTGACGAATCTTGAACGTTCTTCTCCTTTCTCCTCTTTTCTCCTCTTCTTTTCTCTTCTCTCAAAACCTTAACTCTCTTTTTCCAAAAGCGTAAACTGAATAAGTTCAGTTTCGACCCCTAATTAATTACCAAAACTGAATTAAAATAAAAGGGTAAAGAAAAGACCAAACTACCCGTCAAAAATCTGGATTTGGACTTTCCTTAATCTAACAGCCCAACTTCCAAAGGGCATAACTTACTCATACCAACTCGGAATCGCGCAAACTCGGCGGCATTGGAAAGATAATTCAAAGATATTTCCAACCATATCTGGAAGTACACCTAAATCATCCTGATCTAGGATTTATGTTCATTTGAAGTTGACCAACCACTCACTTTTCCTAACTTAAACAAAATTTGCAGATTTTCAATTCTTTCCAAAAATGACTATTTCCAATTCTTAGCTTCTTCCTAGCTATTTCAAATTTCGATATGTTATAATGGCATCAGGCCCGTAGCTCCCGTCAATGCTCCAGTTGAGGAATCTGCAGCAAGAGGTCGCGGTCGAGGCAGGGGTAATGAAAGAGCTAGAGGTAGAGGTCTAGAAAGGGTATCTCTTACTAGAGATGAGGTACTGGTAAGGAATTCTCCAAAAAATGAGTCCCCTCTCATCTATCGCGAGGATATAGAAGAAGATATTGAGGTTGAGAATGTTGAGGAGGTTGGACAAGAGGAAGAGGTGCAGGCTGAGACTACCGGTGTTCCTCCCATAGAACCAGTGTTAGCTCAACAGAACATGTCATTCCTGAAAGGGTTGGTTGGTTCTGGAGTGCTTCTTTCTTCTCAAGCAACTCAAGCTCCTACTAATCCCCCTGTTGCTAGCACTGCGCCCAAGACGGGTGGAACTAGAGGTAATGATGCTTTCTTCCGTCCTTTATTGGGTTCTGTTATGACTGGTAATGAGCATGAAATGCTGACTAAGTTTTTGAAGCTAAAGCCTCATGTGTTTCTTGGTTCTGAGAATGAGGATGCTTATGAGTTTATCTTAGACTGCTATAAGAGGCTTCATAAGTTGGGAATTTTCCATCAACATGAGGTTGAGTTCATGACTTTTCAACTTCAAGGTGAGGCTAAGAAGTGGTGGAGAGCTTACATGGAATGCAGATCTTCAACTTTACCTCCACTTACTTGGACCCAGTTTCATGCTCTATTCTTGGAGAAATATGTGCCTAGGACTTTGAGAGATCGCAAGAAGCATGAGCTCATGACTTTGGAGCAAGGTGGTATGTTTGTGGTTGCTTATGAGGCCAAGTTCCATGCCTTGTCTAGATATGCTACTCAATTGGTAACTACCGAGGAGGAGAGGATCCGTTTATTTATAAGGGGACTAAATTATGAGTTGCAGGTATTATTTTTTCATATGACCTCTGCAGAAATAAGCTTTAATGAGGTGACAGACTATGTTAAGAAAATGGCGGGGGTAAGGCGAGACAGTCAGGCTAAGGCATTGGCAAAAAGGGCCAAAAATTCAGGCAACTCTCAAGGTTATTATTCTAGAGGTTCAGGGAGGCCAACGCTTGCAGCCAAGCCAATTCAGTCCGACATGCCTGCCTCTACAGGTAATTATTCGAGAACTCCACCTCATAATTTCATTCATGATAGCCAGGGAGTCACACCTTCAGCGGGCAGCAGGCCATCTTTTAATCGTACGTGTTACAACTGTGGTGAACCTGGGCATATGAGGAGATATTTTCCCCACCCACGTGTGTTGGATTCCGCGCAATAGCCATCTAGAGTAGTGGTACCCGCGGGGACTTGCAATAATGGTAGAGGATGTCCACAAGGTGAGCGATGAGGTAATTAACAAGGCCATGAAGATAGAGGAAATGGGAATGCAGGCAGGGGTAATGTGCAAGCAGGCAGGAAAGTGGCTCGTCAAGATGATAGGGCTCAGTGTTATGCTTTTTCGGGCAAGAAGGATGCAGAGGCGTCTGACGCGGTGATTACAGGTACTATTCTTATCTGTGACCGAATAACTAATATATTATTTGATCTGGGTTCTACTTATTCATATGTATATGGAGATTTGCCTTAGAATTTGATATGGTTTTTGATATACTTGATGCCCCTATCCATGTTTCTATCCCAGTTGGAGAGTCTATCATAGTCACCCATGTCTATTGTGCTTTTTCTATTTTGTTTATGGGTTTTCAGACTTAGGATGATTTGGTGATTTTGGATATGACTGACTTTGACATAATCTTAGGAATGACTTGGTTTCCCCCCTATTATGTTGTGCTTAATTGTAATACTAAGGTTGTAACTTTAGAAATTCCGGGAAGGGAAAAATTAGAGTGGGAAGGGTGTACAAGTCTAAGCAAGCTAAGATTATAGCCTCTATTCGGGCTAGTATACTGGTAGAGCAGGGTTGTTTGGCTTTTTGGCTAATATTAGAGATGTTGAGGTTGACACTCCATCTATTGAGTCTATTCCTGTGGTGTCAGAATTTATAGAAGTGTTTCCTAATGATTTTCCTGGTATGCCTCCAGATAGGGATATAGACTTCTGCATTAATTTAGAACCTGATACTCGTCCCATTTCCATCCCTCCCTATCGCATGGCTCCAATAGAATTAAGAGAGCTTAAGGTTCAAATCCAAGAGCTTTTTGATAAGGGATTTATTCGCCTTAGTGCTTCCCCATGGGGTGCTCTAGTTTTGTTTGTTATGAAAAATGATGATAGTATGAGAATGTGTATAGATTACCGGCAATTGAATAGGGTCACTATTCGAAACAAGTATCCTTTGCCTCGAATAGATGATCTTTTTGACCAATTGCAAGGTGAATACGTTTTTTCTAAGATTGATCTAAGGTCTGGCTACCACCAGCTGAAAATTAGGCATGAGGATGTGCCCAAGACGGCGTTTAGAACTCACTATGGGCACTATGAATTCCTAGTTATGTCCTTTGGTTTGACCAATGCGCCTGCAGCTTTCATGAGTTTGATAATTGGGGTGTTCAAACTATTCCTTGATTCGTTTGTAATAGTCTTTATTGATGATATTTTGGTCTATTTGAAAAGTGAGGAAGAGCATGCCGACCATCTTCGTATTGTTTTGGGTGTCCTTGGGAAACAAAAGTTGTATGCTAAATTTTATAAGTGTGAATTTTGGTTGAATTCAGTGGCATTTTTGGGGCATGTAGTTTCGAAAGAGGGATAATGGTGGATCCCCAAAATATTGAAGCGGCTAAGAATTGGGTTTGGCCTAGCTCCGTGACGGAAGTTAGGAGTTTTTTGGGGCTCACTAGCTATTATCATCGATTTGTGAAATTTTTTGCTTCTATCACCACACACTTGGCTAATTGACCAAAAAGGAGATACCATTTGAATTGACTGAAAAGTGTGATGAGAGCTTTCACAAGCTCAAGACTCTCTTGACTACAATGCCTATTCTAGCATTACCGGTAGAAGGTAAGGATTTTATTGTTTATTGTGATGCTTCACATTCTGGTTTAGGTGTTGTGTTGATGCATGATAAGAATGTTATAGCTTATGCCTCGCGTCAATTGAAGGTGCATGAGAGGAATTATCCAAGGCATGATTTAGAGTTGGCAGCGGTAATGTTTGCTCTTAAGATCTGGCGGCATTACCTCTATGGTGTTAAGTGCAAAGTGTTTACTGATCATCGCAGTTTGCAGCATGTATTCACTCAAAATGATCTAAATTTGAGATAGCAAAGGTGGATGGAATTACTCAAGGATTATGATGTCACCATTCAATACCATCCGAGTAAGGCTAATGTAGTGGCAGACGCTTTGAGTCAAAAAGCAGTGAGTATGGGTAGTTTAGCTTGCTTGAGTGTAACCAAGTGACCTTTGGCTAAGGAAATTCAAACCTTAGAGTCTAAGTTCATACAGTTGGGCATCTCAGGAAGAGGTGGGGTGTTAGCTAGTATTGAAGTAAGGGCCACATTCATTGAGGAGATCAAGGCCAAACAATTTGAGGATGAAAATTTGAATGAACTTAGGAAGAAGACTATGATTGGTAAGGCACAAGAGACCACTCTTGATGCGGATGGTGTACTCAATTTTAAAGGAAGGATTTGTGTTCCTCGAATTGATGACTTGATTCAAAAATTGTTGGCAGAGTCTCATGGTTCACGATATTCTATTCATTCGGGTGTGTGACCAAGATATACAGAGATCTGAAGTGAATTTATTGGTGACCGGGTATGAAGAAAGACATAGCGGAGTTTGTGGCTAACTATCAAAATTGTCAACAAGTGAAGTATGAACATCAAAGGCCTGCAGATTTGCTTCAAAGAATGCCAATTTCGGAATGGAAGTGGGAAAGGATAGCCATAAGATTTTGTGGTCGGTCTTCCCAAGACTTTGGGGAAGTTTGATTCTATTTGGGTAGTGGTTGATAGATTAACTAAGTCAGCCTATTTTATTTCGGTAAGAATAGATTATAATGCTGAACAATTGGCGAAAGTTTATGTTAAGGAGATAGTTAGGTTGCATGGGGTGCCCCTCTCTATCATCTCATACCGTGGTACCTATTTCACATCCAAGTTTTGGAGGAAACTGCATGATGAATTGGTCACACAACTCACTTTTAGTACCGCTTTTCATCCGCAAACAGACGAGAAGTCGGAGAGGAATATTCAAGTGTTAGAAGACAGGTTGAGGTCATGTGTGATTGACTTTGGAGGGCATTGGAATAAGTTCCTACCATTGTGTGAGTTCTCCTATAATAATAGTTATCACTCCAGCATTGATATGGCACCGTTTGAGGCATTATATGGAAGGGTATATTGATCACCCATAGGATGGTTCGAGGCTGGAGACGTGAAACCATTAGGGGTAGATTTAGTGAATGATGCTCAAGATAAGGTGAGGAGCATTCAACCTAAGCCTTTAGCAGCCCAGAGTAGACAAAAGAAGTATGCAGATCATAAGGTAAGAGACATGGCGTTTCAAACCGGTGAGAATGTTCTTCTTAAGGTATCACTAATGAAAGGGGTGATGAGATTTGGTAAGAAAGGTAAGCTAAGTCCGCGATTCATTGGTCCATTTAAGGTTCTTGAATGTGTGGGTCTGGTAGCGTATAGATTGACTTTACCTCCTAAGTTATCGGGAGTTCATTCGGTATTTCATGTGTCCATGTTGAAGAGGTATCATGGTGACGTGGATTATATCATTAAGTGGGACTCAGTTGTGTTAGACAAGGACCTCCAATATGAGGAGGAACCGATTGCAATTCTTGATCGTGATATACGAAAATTGAGGACCAAGGAGATTAAGTCCGTGACAGTTCAATGGAAGCATCGTCCAGTTGAGGAAGCTACTTGGGAAACCGAGAAGGACATGCGAGAAAAGTATCCCCAATTGTTCGTTGATTCGGGTACTACTTCATTCCTTCCTTAGCCTATTTTCCTAAGTTTTGTCACTCGGGGACGAGTGATGGGTAAATTGGTATCTATTGTAATGACATGTTCCCATCGTTATAGAAAAGCTAATGGGGGAAAATTTAGGGCCGAAAAACTTTTTTGTAGTATTTGGATTTTCCCAATCTAGTCCAGATTTGGACAAAATTGGAGTCATTAAGGTGTAGGGAAATCTGGTAACAATCGGGTGAGTTATTTATGATTTTGATTACATGGATGGATATATAACACATTAAGAAATCCGTACAACTATACGAAATTGAATTCAGGCAAGTAGAACTCTCGAAATCGATCTTAGCGTAAAGGGTATTTTCTAAGCGTCGTTGGTTAGAGGTGTGTTGTGAAACGGGGGTCTTGGAACTATTAAAATAGCCCACTGGTTTCGTGCAAACCGCTGTGGCGGGATTTTTGCCGCCAGGGCGGGGCCACTACAGCGGGGTGAGGGCCGCTGTGGTGGGTTCGACGCAACTTAAGGTCAGAAATAAATTCCTAAAGGACCTTATTATGCACTTTTTGATTTTTAGAGCTAAGGAACGAACCCCAGGCGACTCTTGACAAATTTTCACCATTCTTGAGGCTATAGGTAAGCTTTTCATTCACCGAATCTGTTCTTTGATTCATAGAACGTAATAGAATGGGTAAATATCGATGGGGAAGGGTTTTGATCTGGAATTTATGGTGGAAACTATTCTATTTTGGATACTTGAGATCATGGGTTTGATCTAGGGTTCATATAATTGTTAGTAATTCGGGTAATTAGCAATTGTTTATTGATTCCCGTGCTATTATGATTGTTTGTAGACCAAGAACAAGCAAAACGAATCTGGAAAGGGAAGGATCAAGTTTCTTAGGGTTTCAAGCTTGTTTCGAGGTAGGTGATGGTTGTGATTCTATGATTGTGTGATGTATGTTTGTTCTTACTTCATTATGATACATGTATGTATATGAATGTTGTACTATTGATCACACTTGTTGTAAATTACATAGATGAATGATGATTGTCATGAAATCATGACTTAAATGTATGATCTTGAAGATATACTTGTGATTGCGATTGTGGTGTGTTGAATGGATCAGTTGCCACGTTCCGGCATAACTAACTTGGATCGGTTGCCACGTTCCGGCATAACTAACTTGGATCGGTTGCCACGTTTCGGCATAAATATGGGATCGGTTGCCACGTTCTGGCATAAACATTGGATCAGGTACCACGCTCCGGTATGCTAACTGTTTGGGTTTGGGTTCCATGAGAGAATCAATGATTTGATATAAATGTGAAGTTGTTTGTTGTTCATAAATGTGTTAATATTGTATATGTTTGATATATGCATGTGATTATATTGTTGTACTGGCTTATGTATGTTACACTTAGTGGGATAGCCGCGTGATCCTACCAGTACATTGTGGTTGTGTACTGATACTGCACTTGCTCTTTCCTTGGTGAGTACAAGGCATCTTCAAGCGGCTATTGACAGACCTCGCTTAGAAAATCGGTGATCGTTGTTCGAATCCAAGGGTGAACCAATTCTTCCAGGCTTTCATGAGTTCTCCTTTCGTCTATGTTCACATTTTTGGACTTAGACATTTCCATTAGTTATTAGTACATTAGTTTGAGGTTGTATCCCTTCTTGTTTAGACTTAATTCATTGTTAGATGTTTTGGTACATTGACTTTCAGGTTCTAGGCATTACTTCTCCAATGTTAGTTTATTATTGTTAGATTTTTGTTAGAGTTTATGGGAACTCTATTTCTTTCCTTAGTATTTTTCCTACTTTCGTATACTTAATGCCTTAGTTTGTAGATTAGTTGCTTGGTTTGGATTGTAGTAATGGTTCTCCCACCGGAGGGTCAGTGTGGGTGCCAATGACGACGGTTGGGGTCGTGACACTTCATGTATTATTTTACAAAATTTGAATTAAAAGTAACAACAATATTTTTGTAGGATAAAAAAAAAAGTAACAATTAAAGATTTAGACCCTCCCGAAAAAGTAACAAATAACAAAAATTTCTTTTCTTATGTATTATTTTTTTAAATAAAAAAAAAAATTAAAAAACTTTTAGAGTATTATAACAAAAAAAAATGATACTAGCTAAGTTTGAATCCAAAAAAATAGGGGAAAAAGGTCTGAAATATATCCAAACTTTGATTGAAATTGCTGTAACGATATCAAATTTTGAAAAAGACCTTTTACCCCCGACACTATTTAATAGTATATTTTAAAGGTATAAATGTGTCCACGTGGATATCATAAATATTGCATAATTATAAATATTAACGTGTCCACGCGGGCACATATATACATTTAAAATACGCTATTAATAGTGGAGGGGGCTAAAAGGTCTTCCATTAAGTTTGATATCGTAACAACAATTTCGGCCAAAGTTAGAGTATTTTTCAGACTCTTTTCCCAAAAAATAGGTAACAAATAACAAACAGATTGTTTTTTTTTCAATATTTGTCTATGTACAATATTTATTGAAAATTTGAATATGTACTTTTTAAATAATTGAATTAAAAATGTAATTAATGTTTCTGAAAAGAAAAAAAAAAAGAACCTAATAGATCGAACACATATGTTGTACCTGGTCGTTTGAAACAGATCTCTATTAATGTTTAAAATAGTTATCTCTATAAAATAATCTTAACATTAAAAACACATTCATACTTGCCCTTTTTCGTAATTCTCAAAAGCACTTTATAAAGAAAATTAGTCAAACACAAATTGCTTATCAAAACACTTTTCCAATGAATTTGCCAAAAACAAATTATTTTTTGTTGAAAAGCACTTTTCTGAATAGCTATTCTAAAAAGCACTTCTAAAAATAAGTAATTTTTAGCAGCAATGTCAAACAGGTTCTTACTCTTCTTTCTCTCCTCCCCGCCGCTGATGACGTTTCTCGTTTTCGCTCCAAGTTCGAGCTTCCTTTTCCTTTTGTTTTGGATAATTAATTGTCTGCTTCTTCAAAGGAGATGGTGTTTCCTGAAGAGTTTGACTCAAGAAATCATATTTAGGCTTAATTTTTGGGCACCTCAATAGGCCGTGTTACATGTTTTCTTTCCTTTTACTCAAAAACACAAACTTTCATCGGTTATTCTTTTTTGGATAATTATTTAGTAAATAATTTTTATATTTTCTTATAGTTTATGATTATTTAGATTCTAATCTAAATTCCTCTTATGAGTGAATTGAAAATCGAATGACAAAATATTAGATTATGATCTGAAATTTTATAAGTTGTTCGAATTTTGGACGACAGTCTAACATTTTGTAAGTAAGATTGAGATATGAGCAAACATTAACTTCGTATCTAATATTATTTGACAGATGATTTTTCAAAATCTATATATCTGCATAACTTTTAAAAATAATAATATAATTTGAATAATGAACTTAGAGAGGGATATTTGTATAAATCGATCATTCCTCGAAAAATGATACAATGCTTTGCTTTGTCTTTGTCTTAACTGAATGACGTTCTAGCCTAATTGATTCGTTTCAAAAAAGTGTGGTATCAAAAATAAGAAGCCATTTGATCCATTTAATTGGTCTAATATAACCCAATTTTAATTATGTAAAACTTTGTTGAAGTATTTTGTTCTTACTTGATATTCATATATTACAACGTCAAAATAAAGAAAATTGAACATTCAAAACTTTTTAAAATAAATTAAATTTGATTTGATACATCTTCAACTTCAATAATAATAATAATAATAATAATAAAGCAATATTGTCATGATGATCAATTCTTTCCGTTTTATTCAAGTTATTTAAGTAGTTGAAAAACAAAATAATAAAGCGGATAACTTTTCATGGTTCACGTTTTAAGTGTATCATTACAAATAAAAATAAACATGTAACTCAATGCTTATTTTAAAATATATTTTGTAACGTGAAAATTATTTACATAAAAGTTTAAAATAATAATATTACAACAATATAGTTGTGATTATCAGTTCTTTTTTTAACCGAGTTATCTTAGCATTGAAAAAAACAAAATAAAAAAGAAGATGCAGTATAGTCGTGATTTTTTTTATTTAATCCAACTTTATTTTAGCAGTGAAAAAAATAAAATAAAAAAGAGGATGACTAACCATGGTTCACGTTTTAAGTTTATCATTACAAACAAAAATAAACACGTAATTCAACACTTGTTAAAACATATTTTTATAATGTAAAAACTAGTTACACAAAAAAATTTAAAAAAATATCACAGCAATATAGCTATGGTTATCAATTCTTCCAATTTTACCCAAATTATCTTAGCGGTGGAAAAAATAAAATAAAAAAATAGAATGACTCACCATAGTTCACGTTAGTGTATCAATACAAACAAAAAAAAATACAAATTTAGCACTGGTTAAAACATATTTTGTAACATAAAAATTAGTTACACAAAAAATTCTAAAAAATTAATATTACACCAATATATCCGTGATTATCAATTCTTTCCATTTTACCCAAATTATCTTAGAAGTGAAAAAAGAAAACAAAAAAAAAAAGAGGATAACTCATGATTCATGTTTTAAGTGTATCATTACAAACAAAAATAAACACGTAAACTCAGCATTTGTTAAAACATATTTTGTAATGTAAAATTTAGTTACACAAAAATAAAAACAATGCAACATCAATATAGTTGTGATTATCAATTCTTTCTATTTTACCCAATCTTAGCAGTGGAAAAAACAAAATGAAAAATAGGATGACTCACCATAGTTCTCGTTTTAAGTGTATCATTATAAGCAAAAATAAGCACATAACTCAACACTTGTTAAAATATATTTTGTAACGTAATATTCAATTACACAAAATTTAAAAAATCAATATTACAACAATATAAATGTGATTATGATCAATTCTTCCCATTTTATCCAAATTATCTTAGCAGTTGAAAAAACTTGCAACTAATAATTAAACTATAAAGGGATAACCTTACCCTAAACAAAACGTTTATACTATAAAGTAATTTAATTTCATCAAATAAGTATCAAAATAAAACATGTAAATATATTATTTAAAACCTCAAGGGAGGTAAGTTCTATGAATACGAATATGATAGGATGTTTATTACATCATTGACTTATTCAAGTGTTGCAAATCTGAAAATCCAAATGCAGCTTAGTAATTAAAGTGTTGAAAATTAAAATTCTAATTTAATTGATCATTAATTATATAATCTAGTAAACAGATTTATAATAAAAAAATCTTTGACTATTTAATATATTAATTTATTTGTCAATTTTATAATCAATGATGGACACTACTAATAATTAAAGTGTTGCAAAATTAAAAGTCTAATTTGACAATGTCATATTTATTTAATCTGATCCATCAATTATTTATTTAATTCTAAAATAAATCATAAGTCAAGTTAAAATATCATGTTTTGAGTTGGTCTTTTTTATGATATTTTAAAAATAAATGTCAAGTTACTTACTTTAAAAAAGAAAATATTAAAAAATATTTTAAGTAAAAATAATTTATGCAAGTAAAGAAATACCCGTGACAGATAATTATTGATAAATATGACAAAAAAATTTTTGAAAAAAGTCATAAGTCAAAAAATAAAATATCATGTTTAAATACTTTCTTTTTAAAGTTGAACCTTTTTATGATCTTTAAGGTTACTTAAATATATTTAAAAACTAACAAAATATTAAGATTTTTTATAGGGAAAATAATTGTTTTCGTCCCTGTGTTATGGTCTTATTGTGATTTTAGTTCCTGTGATATTCGACTTTCTCATTTAACCTTTAATTAAGCAGAGAGAATTATTTAAGTCCTTTTACTAACGACAGTTAGAAATATAAACAGATCTGTCATGTGAGACCCCATAGTTCTTTCGCATAATAGGCATAGTATTGCATGAGTGTATGAGGTTTATACAACTTGGTGTATCACGTCAGGAGAATTATGAGTCTGGAAGAAAAGAAGAAGAAATATAGATGGGTATTTAATTGTAAGATAAATTAGTATAACATTGGTTCTATTATTGCATTGCAATTTTCAAATTGTTTCTTTTAGGTTCAACGTCTTGTGTTTAAGGAGACTGTTTGTTATTGACAAGACATGTTAAAGTACTGCAAGCTCCATCAAGTTTAAGTTAAGGTTTTGCCTTTTAACCTCTTATTGCTTATGAAGAGAAAGACATGACTCCAAATGTAATTATTGGATGAACGTATAGGATGATGATTGGAAGCGGTGAGTTCAAGTTATTATGGTTATATTGAACAATTATAGGACTGTATTACATATATTTTTTCTGGCTTTAATG
Source organism: Solanum piurae (assembly GCA_029582685.1). Taxonomy (NCBI): domain Eukaryota; kingdom Viridiplantae; phylum Streptophyta; class Magnoliopsida; order Solanales; family Solanaceae; genus Solanum; species Solanum piurae. The sequence continues at coordinate 11,043 of JAJOOO010001372.1, read as the reverse complement.
GTTTGAAGACTCGTGGTTGGGATTTGGTTGAGGTTATTTTGGGGTTTGAAAAGATTGGTGTGGCGAAACTCCAAGTTTTTATTATTGTGCAGGCATACTTTATTTGGTTGTTGTTGACTATTGCGTAGGCCTCCACTTGTTAATAGCTGCTGAAAAAATGTATGGTCTGTCGTTAATTTGGGGTTCCAATTTGGAGAAGAAAAGGTAATGAAGCATACATTTAAAAATGGTCTGGCGAGCTAATCACTCTGCTAGTGAGCTCTAAATTGCTACTTTGACCCAGACGTGTTAATATTCTTCCTGTAATGATTGTGTGACATGATTTTCTATAGACTACATACTGTAAGGAAGGGGTACAATCCATATTGATACAACAAGACCCATAATTGAGGTATGTTAAGGCAAATCACTGTACTTTTTTTTAGCACGAATTTTTGTATCCAAAATTGTCAAATATTGTTTTACTACTCTATTACTAGAACGACCTTTTGTGAAAGGCAATGATATTGCAGCTGGCGTATTTTTGTGACTCCATTATGTTGCTATTCCACTCGTTCGGTTAGATAGGTATTTGGCGTCTTTATGTCATTTTGTTGATTCTCTTGACTATATGTTCATGTGTACAAATTATTATTCTTCTTTAGGTGTAGTAACTTAAAAATATTAAGATGAACAATATGAATTTGAAATTAGTCCTCTTTCCTCGCTAATTTATATTTTTGAATACTTTAAAAAAAAAATCTACCTCCAAAACTCTTAAATGTAAATTGTATGTTTAATTTACTAAAGTACGGGTGTTTCTGAAATACTTTCTTTTACAAATTACTAAGGAAACATATATAGATACTAAGTGAAGAACTTTAAGCTATTTACGAACATCCTCAAGTTTAAGTTGCCTTTCTAAATCCAAGTTAAGTGTCCCAGTTTAATCTACAAGTATATGAGGTTCTACGAGACATTTACATGTGAATACGAAAGTGATTACGAGATTATGAGGACAAGAGTACCAACGAGGCAAGATTGGCAACATGATTCAGGTAACAAATGCATTACAAATCGATGACATTACATGCTATGCATTCTATTTCCTAGCTATAATCGGAAGGTATGGGTCCTATTACCTATATTTATACGTATGAGACACAGATGGCCACAAGTTGGCGAATATGATCTCGGTTCACTACCGAAAGGCACCACCATTGCTAGCACTTGGTTGGGTATGACATGCATTTGCATCTATATATATATATTTATTCACAACATACGATTATACGCGCATACCGTGCATATTTAAATAGTAGGGGGGCAAATGTCAACCATAGAGATTATATGAATTTTAGTTTCAGGTGGTATCTCTATTACCCTTTTACTGTAAATATTTGTAAATCTATTTTCCGCTTTACATAGTAGTACTTTTTTATTCGTATTGATGTCCCTTTGCCTGGGGATGCTACATTTTGTTTCGTGCGAGCAGGTACATACATGGATTCTAGACGACCCACCCGTTAGGATTCAGGTTCAGCTGTGAGTTGGTAAGCTCCATCTTATCCTGGGGCTCTCAGAGGATGTTTACTTTTGTTGTACAGTTTGGGTATAGTCGGGGTCTTGTCCCGACAATGCTTATGTCACTCATAGAGGCTATTGTGGACATAGTATTCTGGGTTTATTTTTGCAGCTTCCAGCTTCTAGCCGGCTCTGTATGTGTGTATGTTCTCAATTTTGGCGTCATCGGTCAGCTAGTACTTTGTTATTTTTTTTGGCTTTTCTGCCTTTGTCTATATGAGTTGTTATTCAGGTTATGACCCTAATGGTCCGGGATTAATATTTTAGATGTTATGTTGCCCGACCTTCTAGGCCCACAGTGGAGTCAATTGGTATGTTTCAATGGCTAACTCGATTGCATAAGGTATCGAGTGCCAGTCACGCCTTCCCTTGTTCGGGGCATGACATGTCATTACTGTCGGGGGCATTTACGTCACTATAATATTATTACTATTAAATAATACTACTAATAGATTTTTTTATCATTTATTTGACTGCCTAGAATATCACAACTCACGTGACAAAAGAAAGTATTTTCTCTCTCTCTCCATCACAACTCACAAGCTTCATTTCCATCCTCATCTTTTACTTTAATGAAGTGTTTTTTCTCTCTCCATCTCTTTTCTTATCTTTTGGTTTTCTCTTCTTCTAATCAAATGCAGACTCAATCAAATTTTATGAAATTCGAAGAGGAATTTCATGGCGGAGCTCATTTCAGGATGATTTTTGCTAAATTGAATCTTCACCACTTTTCAAGTTTGAGTTAGGGCACTACGGTACTCTTTTTGTTGATCTTAGTTCTTATTTTTTAACATACCCTGTAGAGACATTTTGATTTCTGAAATTTGGTATTTTTATTTGATTTTTCTATCAAGCTTTCAAATTAGTGTTTATCTAATTTACATTTTTGAACCTTTGTCTTTCATGGTAGCTCAAGTTTAGTAGATGATGGGTTTGGCTGTGAAAATATGTGTTTGTGGATTTTCTGCTTCACCTAAAATTTCATATATATTCCTCTGACAAGACTGTTGGACTGTTGTCATTATAACATGGTTAATTAACACCAACGAGTCATGAAGATCAAACAAATGTTTGTATAGGAATTGAATTGAATCCTGCAACTTGGGTTCGACAAAACTATTTCCTTGGTGGAATAGTGAATTTCATAAGGAAACTTCAAACTTGATTTTCCGAACGTCGTAATGTTTTAGATATTCTTGTTGCATGTTTAAAGTAGAAAAAATGTGTTCTTCCACTTAAAGATTATCATTCGTTGATATCTCTCTTTATAATTGTTTGTTATGGGCATGTTTTCTGTATATCTCTATCTGCAAATATTGTTGTTTGCAACTGAAGTGTTGTGTCTTCTTGAAACAGGAAGGTAGATAAGCTTGACTAATCAGATCATTCACTCCTTACGAGCTCGATAACTGAAGACCTCGAAGGTACTGAGTGATGTTTGACATGTTGTTTACTTGAGGCTGAAGTTAAATTGCTTAGATATGTGTTAACATGTATCTCTTAGGTAAGCTGGTGGGATTTTTTAGTTAGATCTCGAATTCAATTATAAAGATATTTATCGTTTATCATAGTAATTGACTTTATTAGTCAGAAATTTTGCTTAAAGTCACCATTTCAATTTTATTTGTGGAACTCTTCCTTCAACTGGAAATCAAATTATATAAAAGCATTAAAAAAGGATGGTTTAGTTCAAGTTAAGATCAAGAAGAATAAAAGGTAATTTTTAAGTTGCATTCAGTTTTAAAATGAAAAACACAATCATTTACATATCACCGGAACATAATCAACTTTAAAGTCATAATAGAAGAACTAAATCTAAACTCATGACCGTAATGTCATTGGTCTTCTGTAACATCTTATTTAAGGGACAATTTTATTTTGAGCTCGTGGATCACTTCTTACTCTCTTGTTATTTTGAGAAAGCGCTTCTTGTAATCTTGACACTGGGACGTACTGCTTTCCCATTTTCTCGATGATGAGTGGTCTTGTACCTTCTCTAGAATGTTCACCAATTTCTTCTGATATGAATGCAGAACTCCTCAATTATTCTTGAGGTACCCCTGTCTGATTAAGTTGATCGATTTATAATATACAAAAACAAATAAATAAGCCAACTAGTAAGGTCAAATACATACAACATAAGTAGACAACAAGAAAGATAATTACAGTTTGTTCTGTCACAAATGAGGAACTGAATTGCCTTGATGCCACATTCTCATTAATAATGCTTGAAACCTATAATAGAATCACATTTTAGTACTATTATTGTTGATGAGTAGAACCAATTTATGCGATTACTTACTTCTGTTGCATTACTAGGTGTAGAAGAGCCTTCTTTTTCGACTTGTTGATGTAAAGCTTCAGATTGGTTTCTTCCAATAAGAACTGGGCATTTTCTACTATTATGTCTTATGTTTCCACATGATCCGCACTTCTTTTTTCTGCCTCTTCTTGATGCTTTTAACAAAGTAAGCTTTCTAGAATCTGGTTTTTTTTGCGTTGTCTCATCAATTCCTCTCTACCTCAGTTTTTTGGGTCTACCTGGTTGTGCCTTATATATGGGAGGGGGGAATGGTGGTTCTATCCCTGTCTTAGGCCATTGATCAAAGCTGGCAATTGAAAATATGGAAGGGTTATAACTCTTCATGTACTGTTCAACTGTATAGCATTCATGAACATACATTTCAGGCTCATCTTTTTAAACCCATATAGCTACAATAGCATGATTCCAAGGTATTCCTGTTAATTCCCATCTCCTACAAGAACATATTTTCTCCTTAAGATCAACAGAGAATAGTCTACGATGAATGTCCTCAATTTGATAGTGAAATTGATCAGATTTAGTGGCAATACATTTAACAACTCTAACCTTATTTTTCTCTAGCTTCAATATGATCTTTGGACAAATTCTCTAACAATACTTCATCATTTTATCTTCGTTCTTTTGAAGACTGGACATCATGTAGATCCTAATTGATTCAATCATTGTCCAAATATGCTTGTCTCTTACATAGAAGTACACTATTGAATGAGTCACACCGATTATTTAATAACACATCACACTTTGGAAATGAAGAGAAAAAAGCCCTTGACCACTGAATAGGGGGCTTATTAGTGAACCATTCAGGTTTGAATCTAATTTTCCCATTTCTTCCATATGCTTAAAGAATTCAGCTTCTATAGTTGCCCTGGCAATTTTCCGTAGGACATCTTTCAACGCTTCTCCTCCAAAACCTTCGATCTTGAAATTGTTGTGCAGATGTCTAACACAAAATCTGTGTGCAACATGTGGCATTGTATCATCAAATGTTGGAATTAAACCTTTTTGCTTATCACAAATGAAAGTCCAAGCAAAAGGATTTTGTAAAATGCCTAGATCCTCGCCAAGAAGTGTAAGAAACCAACTCCATATTTTCTTTAGTTCACCTTCCACTATTGCGAATGCAATATGATACATGTTGTTGTTTCCATCAATGCCTACTGTTATCAATAGTTGCCTCCATGTTGGTTCTCTTTCAAATGACATCTATCTATTCCTATTATGGGTCGACAGCCGGCTAAAAACCCCTGTTTACAAGCTGCAAAACACACATAGAGTCTTCAAAATCTCTTTCTACCATTGACCATTGTTTTTGATTTTTTGTCCAACCTAAAAATACATGTAGTCCCCGGATTACTCCTCCTCAGCTCAGCACAATAATCCTACAACATCTCAAATTGCTCTTATATAGTCCCTGTAATTATATCTAATGCCTTTCTCTATGCCATATAAGCTTGATTTAGTGAAATGGTATAATTATGAGACCTCATCACATGAGCTTGATTGCCACATGAAAGGTCAGTACCTATTGTCTTGATCATGAAAGACTCATCTTGATTAGCCTTTGATGCGAATATGAACCATTTGTAGCTTGACACCTTACAAGTTTCCCTAGACCGTGAACTTTCATTCTTTTTAAATCTGATATTCGTTTTTTGGATCACATCATGCACCTCAACTGCCCATTTGAATTCTTTGCTATTACTGGAAATCATATGAAGTGCAAACTTAAATCTATGGAATATTGTAAATATGTTCGTATGTTTAGGTTTTTTAAATTTTATAAAAGTGTTCCTTATTGTAATACCGTAATTTCCCTTGACAGTAATGACAGATCTGTTTATATTTTTGTAATGACCCGATTCCATCGTTATGGAAAAGTAAATGGGGAAACAATTGAGGCAGAAAACTTTTTCATAGTAACTTGAGATTTCCTAGCCTAGTCCAGATTTGGATGAAATCAGAGTCAATGACTTCTAGAGAAATTTGATAACAAATGAGAGATCTATTAATGAATTTGATTACATGAGTGGATAGTTAAGGATCCCATACGACTTTACAGAATTAAATTTGAGTGAGTAGAACTCCCGAAATTGATCTTAGCGTGAACGATATATTTTGAGTGTCATGGGATGAGGATGTGTTGTGAAAATGGGAGTTTAGAATTCTTAATTTATTCACCGATTTCGTGCAAGCCGCTATGGCGGGATTATTCCCACCAGGGCGGGGCCACTGTGGCGGGTTTGGGCCACCATAGCGAAACAAACATGACTTAAGTTGGAAATAAAACCCCAAAAATATTTTATTCTGCACTTTTCGACTTTGAGAGCTAGGAGACGACCCCATGCGAGTTCTTGATCATTTTTCACCATTCTTGAGCTAAAAGTAAGGATTTTACTCCCCGAATCCATGTTTCGATCCGTAGAATGTAAATCCATGGGTAATTATCGATGGGGGAGGGTGTTGATATGGAATTTATGGTGGAAAAATCCCTAATCTGGGTATAAGGATCAAGGGTTTGGTCTAGGGTTATTGGGTTTGTTATAATCCGGATAATTAGACCTTTGATTGTTGATCCTTGCGTATAAATTATTGTTTGTAGACCTCGAACAAGCAGAAAGAATCCAGAAAGGGAAGATTCAAGTGCCTTAGGGGATTCAAGCTTGGATTCGAGGTATGTGATGGTTGTGATTTCATGTTGGTGTGATATATGTTTGTAATTGCTTCATTATAATGCATGTATGTATGTGAATGTTGCATTATTGATCACCTTAATCGTAAATGAAGATAATTGAATAATTGTATGATTGTGAGAATATACATTGTGATTGTGGTTTGTTGAATGGGTTGTCACTATCTGACACACTAACTGGGATCAGTTGCCACGTTCCGGCATAAATATGGGACCGGTTGCCACGTTCTGGCTTAAACATTGGATCGGCTACCATATTTTGGTATGCTAATAGTTTGGGTGCTGGTTCCATGAGAGGACCATTGAATTGAGTTTCGTGAGAGGACCATTGAATTGTGTTGTGTATCTACTTGTGATAATTACGTTCATATCTAGTGATGATTGACATTGGAAGACTGTATGTTGCTTTAAATTGATAACTAATGTGTATTATTGAAAATGTGGGATGCTACATTGATCCTGAAAAGATGACTAATATTGTATATGTTCAGAATATGCTTGTTTTATAATGTTGTGGTTACTTGCATGTGTTTCACTTATTGGGATAGCCGTGTGATACTACATGTGTTGTTTACTGATACTGCAATTGATTTTTCTTTGTTGAGTACAGGGGATCTTCAGGTGACTATTGATGGACCTCAACTAGGTGACTATTGAGCGTGACCGGATTCAAGGGTGAGCCAGTTCTTTCAGGTTTTCATGGATCTTCCTTGTTTAATTCCACTCTTTTTGGACTCAGACTATTTGTTAAGGTGTTGTTTAGTTTTGGGGTTGTACCCCTTGTTCTTAGACTTATCGTTAGTAGAGTTTTGGTATAATGACTTTCAGGTGCTAGAGGTTGAATTTTCTCATTAGTTTGGTTAGTTAATTGTTTAAACCTTGGAGTTTATGGGGACTCCATTTTTATTGTCATTTAAACCTGCTTCCGTATCTTTAAATGTGTAGTATTTTGGTTAAGGCTTCTTAGTTGGTTTTAGTAATGGTTATCGCACCGGAGGGTTAGCGTGGGTGCCAATCATGACGGTCTGGGTCGTGACAAAGTTGGTATCATAGCTCTAGGTTCGTTGATCTCATTGTACCAAAACGAGTCTAGTAGAGTCTTGCGGAATGGTACGATGATGTTCCTACTTTTCTTCGAGAGGCTATAAGACTCAAGGAAAAACTCACTTCTTTCTACTCCTTCGTGCTAGGACTTGAATCTAATTGGTATCTGAGTGATACAAATTGGTATCTTTCCTCTTTCACTTTATGGTCCGAACGAGAGCAACAAAAGTGGTAAAACCATCACTAGCAAGAGAGGATGTGTATAGACTACCGACAGTTGAATAAAGTCACCATTTAGAACAAGTATCCATTGCCTTGAATAGATGACCTCGTTAACTAATTGCAAGGTGCACCAATTTTCTCTAAGATTGATTTAAGGTATGTGGTTACCATCAGTTAAAGATTGACGCGGTTATGAATTGGGTTCGACCAAGTTCTATGATTGAAATTAGCAGTTTTGTGGTGCTCGCTAGCTACTATTATCTCTTGTGGTATGTGTTGTGTCCAATTGGTATCTCCCGATTCCAATTGTTATCTCAACGAAGTGAACCAGACGTCGTAGTCCCGGCTGAAGGGACACAAGCAAGTTAATTGGAACTAAGAAGGTTCCAATTGGTATCTGACATTTGGGATCGTATAAGGCATAGATGATCAGTAATGGTCTTCTATGGAATAAACTAATTAAAGAATTTGGACTTTTCTGCAAGTTGTAAATGCTTGAGTGTAGTGAAAGTTGTTGTGGAAAGAAAGTCATCATGAGATTAGGTTCAAGGGTCTAGATAAATTACGATGTGGTTCGTAAGCGAGAAATCTGGACGTGCGTTGCGACCAACTGATAACCGTGTGAGAGTGTAGGTGTATCCTGGGGATATAAGTGTGGTAGTGTTAAAACGATGTAAAAGGATGCTAAAGTGTGTACTTCGTTGGGTTGATGGGAGGGGGTAGATAATGATTGTCCTAGCTCAAGGGGTTTTCTTAGATGCCTGGTTATAGCCGGGATATCTAGGGAAATTATAGAAAAGAGAGGAACCCTAGAAATTGTTGGTAGGTGTTCTATTTCCATCAGGGCCGCTGGGGCGGGATTTTCCCTGCTACGGCGAGACCGATAGTTTGGGATTTATCCCGCCAGAATGGGATAGGGTGAGACAAAATTTCAGCCATGTCTCCCATGTTTTCCCCTAGTCAGAATATGGACCCCAAATAGTACCCGAACTAACCCCCGCGATCTAATTCAGTGTTCATCAATAAAATATAAGTTATAAAGTTTGTTAAAATTGTGGAGAACCTGGGCATATGAGTAGGAAATCAACATGGCTGTGGAGGTCGGGGAAATGGTAATGCAGGTAGAGGAGTAGTGCAGCTACACGAGAAGGTTGCCCGTCAAGATGACAGAGCTCAGTTTTATGCCTTTCGGGTAAGACCGAGTTTGGGGTGTGTGATGCAGTGATCACAAGTACTGTTATTGTTTTTTACCAGATGTCTATTGTTTTGTTGGTTCCAGTTATTCGTATGTGTCAGTTCAATTGCCTTAAGATTTTATGTGATTTGTGATATACTTGATGCCCTCATTCATGTTTCTATCCCAATTGAATAGTCAATCATAATCACCCACGTATATAGTATTGTCATGTTGTGTTTATGGATTTTCATATTTGATTTGATTTGGTTATGCTGGATATGATTGACTTGATATAATTTTAGGCATGACTTGGTTGTCCCCCTATTATACCGGGCATAATTGTAATACTAAGTCGGTAACTCTAGAGATCTCCGGTAGGGAAAGATTAGAGTGGGAAGGGATATACAAGTCTAAGCTATCTAAGATCATATCCTCCATTCGGGCTAAGAAACTAGTAGGGCAGGGTTGTTGGCTTATTTGGCTCATCTTCGGGATGTTGAGGTTGAGTCTCCCTTTATTGAGTTTATTCATGTGGTGTCTGAATTTTAAGGAAGTGTTTCCTACGAAATTGCCTGGTATGCCTCCATATAGAGATATAGATTCCTGCATTGACTTGGAAACTGAGACTCACCCCATTTCCATCCCTCCGTATCGTATGGCACCAGCAGAATTAAGAGAGCTTAAGGTTCAAATCCAGAGCTTCTTGATAAAGGGTTCATGGGGTGCTCCTGTCTTGTTTGTTAAGAAGAAGGAGGGTAGTATGAGGACTGATTATTTTATCTTAATCCATTAGGGAGGTGATTGATACCGGAATGACAAGCTTATGGATAAAGAAAGTTCTATTGAGTATACTTGGGTAAAGGAAATTGAAGATTTTAGTAAGAAAGTGCGCACCAAGAATGGGTTAGTCCTTTAAATTTGATGAGTGTACCTGAGTTTGAGGTGTCATGTTGATGAAAAAGATTGACTTTGTAGCGATAGTCAAGGTTGACGGAGCGTAATGGCAATAAGAGTTCGTGATGAATTGTGACAGGATGTAGCTATATAATAAAATTGTTGGTTAAGTGAATTTTTGTATAGTAATTATGACTTGCGAGTATCTAAGGTTGTGGTTTTCTAATATTTGGTGAATAACGTAGTTGTATGGAAAGTTTTAAGAGATGGTGGGACACCATTAGAATAGAAATTTAAAGAGCTAGAGTTATAATAAAGTAAAATATAGTGGAATGTAGTATAACCTTTAGAGAGAGGTGATGTGAGGTCAAAATACATATTTTTAATCATTATTTGCCTCATATTTATTATTTATATTGGTCCATTTTGAGCATAAATTTTATGGATTGTCCTAAATTGTGTGTTTTATTTGTAGGGTTAAAATTGTGGAAAAATGAGGAAGTTTGGAGCTAAACCGAAATTAAAGATGGAAGGTTGAAGAAGGAAATCAAGCAGACAGCTTAATGGATTAAATTGAATAAAATAATATATTTATATATATATGGGAATGACGGAGGAATTTCAATTTTGATGGTTGCTGTTGCCACGTGGCAGCAAGTGAATAGTGAAGAAACATGTTGAGGCGGCAGCACCATGATTCACGCGGCGGAAAAAATAAAAGGAATCCAATTCCTTTTGGTTTTGGATTCCTAATTTAATTTGGACTCAATTATTTTATTTAGGGTTTCTATATCTATAAATAGGGCATGAAAAGTTATTTTTGAAGAGAGCGAAGAATCAATATACAAGACACAATATAAATTTTCTTCTAGCTTAGGAACTTTGGAAGAGCCGCCGTGGATGCCGGAGAATTGTGGTTTATTCTTTATTCTCCTTTATTATATATTTGTATTCGTGATTTATAAAAGATAGTTGAGCTATTGTTCTTAACTTTTTATGATTAACACAAACATATTTATTTTAATAAATTTTGATTGTGTTCTTGAGATAATGAGTAGCTAACTTTCATAACTAGGGTTGTGGGAACCATGAGCGATTAACAAAGTATGAATAGTAAATAAGCAATTCTTG
>JAJOOO010001371.1:0-38062 GCA_029582685.1 Solanum piurae | reverse complement strand
ACAACAAAATGGAAAAGAAGTTAAAAGTGACAAACGTTGAAAAAATTTGACAAGTTGTAATCTTTACTTATAAACATTCATCGACTTCTCCACCCGATAGAAGAATCACAACTAACTCTTTATAAATCCAATGGGTCCATGTTCAGTGCATTAGCTAATTGATGGTAATGGTGTTCTTTTTTTTTTTAAGAAAGGTAACAATAATGATGGCCAGGGTGTTACTGGAATTTTAAAAGTAGAGTTACCAAATTAGGAAAGAGACATTCTTTTCTTTATTTGATAACCATGGTGGCGCCACCAGCTTGCACAGAGGGTACCTCCCACTAACAACAGGTACTAGGCAATTCTATCCACCAAGGCTAGAACAGATGTCTCTGCTGGGATGTGACATCTGCTGGGATGTGAACCTGAGACCTCATGGGGCTCAACCCACTTCATTGACCACTAGGCGGCCACACCCTTGGGTGCAAGACACATTCTTTTTAAAAGAGACTAAAAAAGAAAAGTAAGACATAATTGAAACAGCGGGAGTAGCACTTATGAAGTGAAGCATCCAATCTATGCATTCCAAAAGTCCCACGCCCAACTCTTCTTTTTTTTTTAGAAAGGTTAAAGAAATTGAAGTACTTTTTTTCTAACTACTAGATCTCAATAAAACTTGGGCTCAACCTACATTCTGAAATCCAATACCCTATATATTTTATATACAATGTCTTCTCCAAAGGTCGATAAGTTCCAAAAGCTAAATGAATATGGATCTCATCAAATATAACTAAATTCAGATTTGTCAAGTCTCGGGCAGTTTCTAAGAGACAGCCTCCACTGCATAGAAAATAAGGAAAGATAACAAAATCATCTGTGCTTAAAATACAAAATATGTCAGAAGGTACTTTATTGAAACATAAAAAAACAGGCAAAGAGATATTGGAAGTGGATGAGAAAAAAATGCTAACCAGAGATATCTGGAAAGCCTGTAAAATTGTTTCCGGCTCCCTACTAACACGATGATTCTCCATAATATATTCCAGAAATTTTTCCGCAGTATGTTTGATGACTTCCTGCATTTAGATTTTAGAGCCATATCAACACAAAGCAAATGACTGGGAGCAGTGGCGGAGCTAGAAATTTCATCAAGGGTGTTCAAGAGTTTTTTTTTTAATAAGTGAGTTGAATGCTATTTGTTTAACCTAGAGATTCTACCATGAACGATCTCAACATTTGTCAATATCAAATATAAACAATCGAGTTTTTTTTTCTCTTTTTGATGCATTGATTTTATATGATAACAATATATGATTATTATTTTTAAAGTGAAATATGGATAGAACAAATGCGTCTAGCTTTACGGAACATAAATCACACTAGTAGAATTTTTTTTCCTTAAAAAAAGAAGAAGATAAACGCATGTATTGATTTTAGCTTTGGGCTTAAAGTTGTTAAAGTAAAATATTTGCTTTTTTGTTTTCACCATTCGAAAGTGCATTATATCCTAGATAAAAATTAGAAATACATGATATTTAAATATTCAAAATTAAAATAATGTATTCATATATGTTACTCTATATTATTAAAATTGTAATATTAATAATTAAGAAATAATGGTGTGTGAGTTTGTGTTTTGCTCTCAAAATAAAAACAAAAATGTTGTGCGCTCTGTGGGACTCGAACCCGTGCATCTGGGAAGGAAATGAACTCGCTTAACCACTGCACCACAAAAGAGTTTATGTCAAGGTTGTTCAACATTAATTATTTATCCCTTAAATCCAGAATTTGACCTCTCTATATGATGTAATTTTCCGGCGAAGGATGGTTGTAGCTCCGCACCTGACTGGGAGGTCATGACTAGGGTGCCAATCCTTAGTTTATTTAAAAGGAGTACTTACAAGTTCAATGTTGAGTATGGCAATCTTGCCAAAGTACCTTTTTTCATTTTCCTTTATAATCATCACAAACATAACTTCAGTTTTTCTTATGAGATTTCATACCAGCCCCCCACCACCACCCAAAATCCCACCCATTTTATAAAATAAAAAGAACAAAGAATGGGAAAGAGAAACGGAACAAACTATAGATGGCATGAGGTTCCTCATGGCAGATTAGCAAGGGCAAGATGAACTTCTTAAGAATGAGTTGTAAGCCAACACAAAATACTTTTCAAAAGCATCTTTGAGGAACCTAAAGATCATAAGAGGGGTAAGGGAACGAAATGCAGCAGGAAAGGATCAACAAACTGTTGTATAAGATTCATTTTCAGGTTAGGAAATGGTGCTGGCGCATTTTAGGGAAGTTTGGAAAACCAAACATGTTCTAAGTTAGGAAGACAGAACTGCCAAATGGAAATAGCTTTAATAAAATAATAGAAGAATATTTGAGCTAATGGCAAACTAAAGGATAATGAGAAAACAATAAAATCTAAGATCACTCAATTGAACACCTTCATTCATGAAAAATATAGCACTGATTTAGGTAAGATCAAATCAATTGTAGAACACAAGAACTTCATTGACAGCTATTGAAGGAAATTCGTTCTCAGACTGCAGCGCACTCAATCTTTTGGTCAATGCATTTTGACTCCCTTAACCGGAAGCTGAAATAATTTAGTCTTTTTAAGTGAAAAAAATTCAAGAAGTGAATGATACGGAAGCTTTAAGGAAAGAGTTACAACAGCAAACACGAGCATTCCAGTACGTTTCTCCTAAATGTTCTACTACTCAGATAATTTGGTTTAAACCACTAATAAAGCTCTAGTTAACACCCGAGATAACTTAACCAGGACGTACTCCTCTCACCTGAACAGATAACTGACCCATGCGACATTTCCCAGAGTAAACACATTTTACACCATTTTGTAGATATGATATTAGCATTCCCTTCTATGAGAAACTGATAAAAATAAAATAAAAATATAAGACATGTAATGTATAAGTCAATACCGAAACTTTTATCACTCCAAAAAGTTTTTCCATCTCAGCTTTCAGATGGATATGGAGGCTTTTCTGCTCATTGTATAGCATTCTTCTTTCTTCGGGCTCAACCAGGTCTGCCTCATGCAACAGACTCGATTGAGATTTAGTACCATGCTCCCCATCAGTACCATCATCTTCACAAGCATCTGAACCCAATAAAAACATATAAATTAGGTGCCACATGTAATCTATCAGCAAGACTATGTTCATCTAAAAACAGCTAAATATATGGTGCTACAAACATACACTAATAGGAGGATAATCTATTGAATATGGTTGACTCAAGAACTATGTCCTTTCAACAATAAAAAAGGAGAAGAATAACAGTAATAAGAAAATGAGAATTTCAAGAGAACGATTGGCCTACCTGATGCAGTATCTTCTTTCTTTTGTTTTTTGAATAATAACTTGTAAGTTCTGCCATCCGTTTTTTTCCTTTTTAAATCAATAGGTGTTGTAGCATTCTTCTTGGTAGTGCTTACACTTTCAGATTCCATTGTCAGCTTCACAATCTTCTCTTGTTTCTCCTCCTTTATACTAGACGAATTGGATTCTGTGCCTAAGTACTTTGATCTTGACGAAGTAGAGCACCTTTCAGACCTTCTTAAAGGGCTTGGAGTGTTCTGTTGTTCAAGTCCCGCAGATTTCTTCTTAACAGGAGGCATGGATGGGGCCCGCTTCTCAAGGCGCTCAGACTTCCGTTTACTTGCAGGGGTTAAATCCATTTGTTTAGATGAGGCTTCCTTGACCGAGGATCTTGTGGATCTATCTGTCTTTCCCGAGTCAAAACTTGATGATCCTTTACTAACCAGTTTGTTTTTTGAGTTATTACTATCATTATCCCTACTTTTGCTCCCGGATCCAGCATCAATAGCCATCTTAAGCTGTGATAAATAAACCTCGAATTACGTCAAACGATTCTTACTATTCCAAGTACTAAAAGATGTAGTAATCTGATGCAGAAAAAATAATGCGCCCGACAACAATTGATGCTGAAAAATAAAAGGGTGCGGGATTAAAAGCCATCCTGCAACAAGGCTCTATCCAAATTTGCTCAAGCCCATTTACTGGAAAATCCAGTAAATGACAAATTGACAATTATCCTGGAAGCCATTTCATTGACTTGGAAGCAGTTTACCCGACCCAAAATTTAGCTACATGCCCCATCTCTCAGAAAAATTACAAATAGTTATTTCCTACATGCAAATTATTGCTCCAACAAATTATTATTTTTTTGAGAAAGTTAACTGATCACAAAACAAATTATCTTGACCTAAATTTCAAAAGGATCTAGTTCAATCACTTATACCAAAGCAATCCCCTGTGTGCTATCAGGGTATCACTATTCAACAGCAAGATTAGCTTATCCCTAAAGCCTAACTGCCAGCATGTAAGCTCTGAAAGGATTTAGGGTGTGTTTGGTTTGGTTAGTCAAAAGACTTTGAAAAACATTTCTCTACGAAAACAAGTTCCTTAAATGAGGAAAATGATTTCCCTAATGAAAGGAAGGAAAACAAGTTCCATAGTGACCCTCCAAGTTCATTGTCTCCTCCCCACCCACACAACATCCCCAACCCCCACCTATTGACCATCCCACCCCCGCCACCCCCACCACCCCCACCCCATGATATTTTGATAGATTTTACTATATAAATGCTCTTGGGATAATATTTTTTTGCTTACTTACAAACAAAATAAAATAAGTAATACCCCATCATTTTCCATAAAAACATTTTCCTTCGTACTAGACACGTCCTTAGTCAAAAATAAAAATAAGGCATATAATAAGTTTTAAGCAGCAGATATGGGGTAAAGCATCTCTCATTTCGTTTTTTTGAAGAATGGTAACATTTCAGATATGAGGGTACAACGTAGCTTTGTTGAAAAATGTTAAAGAAAATCTCTACATTTGAACTATTCACTTGGTAGCAAAACTCAATATTGTATATCTGTTCTGAAAAGGACTAAAATAAACCAAAAAAGGGGAATTTAAGAGTGCATAATTTTATCTCAACTTCAAGAATCCAATTCCACTCAAACAAAACAAAAATATACAGTTTGTGCAAACCCCAACTCAAGAACATGACAAATACATATAAAATCAACTAAAATAGTGCAAAAATATGGCACAGTCCGATCCAGCTTCTCTAACTGCTCTTCATACAAGTAACAACCTTGAATATTGTGAAAAGAAAACATTTTTACACCATGCATGCGGTCAGTAAAACCGGCATTGTTGTTACCCTTGAGGAAAAAAAACCACCATGAACACCAAGAAATTGTCCGACCACCTAGAATTTACAGTGGTAACAAACAAGAAACATACTTTAAAACACCTCCAAATAACTGTAATGTGCTAGAACTTGTTCACTGCTATGAAACAGCAGAAATTTCCTCCCAAATCGTTCTGATGGAAACCATACTTGTATATCACTTTTGAATAGAGATGGAATAAACCCAAAAAAACTGACTTTAAGCTAGCTTTTGGCCATATATTTTGAAAATTTATCATCAAATATTTGTTTGGCCATACATTTTGGATCAAAAAAAACTTCCAAAAACTGCATGTCCAAACACAACTTCAAGTTCCGAAAATCCCAACTTCCTAAACTCAAATTTCAAGTTTCAAGTTTTCAACTTCAAAATCTGCTGCTCACAAGAGCGTGCATACTTCTAGCTTAAATTCAAAAATCCAATTTCACTCAAACCCAAAAAAAATAAAAATCACACAGATTAGACAGTTTATGCAAATCCCAACTCAAGAACATCACAAAATTCTAACAAAATCAACCAAAAATGTCACATTCAAATCCACCTTCTCCAGCTACTCTACATATCGTGAAAAAAAAACAATTTTTACACCATGCATGTAGTCAGTAACACAAACATTGCAGTTAAATCAAACAAAAAACATCACCATGAACACCAAAGAAAAATTCCGATCCAAACCAAGAATTTACAGTGATAACAACTCAAGAAACTTACATTAAAACACCCCCAAATAACTGTAATGTGCAATAGAACTTGATTCACTTGCTATGAAACAGCAGAAAATTTTCTCCCAAATCGCTCCGATGCAAAACCCTACTGTCGCAAATCCCTAAAAATTGAAATTTGTTGCCGCGATTTTAACTTATAACGGGCCGAGATAACCCGGCAGGCGTTTCACTTTTTTGAATTACTTTATTACTAGTGGACATTTGTACTCTTCACAAAATTTATGTCTCTTAGTCAACACCTTTTCATCATTAGTCCATTCGTCAAATAATTTGACTCGACACAAAATTTAAAAAGAAAAAAGAATTATTCATTTTTATTGTCATTGTTTGACTTGACACAATCATTAAAAAATAATGCCACACTATCTCTACTAATTACTCTAATGTTTAGTATTCCCTCTGTAACAATTTAGGTGACTTACTTTGTTTTTTAGTCAGTTTCAAAAAGAATGACACATTTCTATATTAAGTAACAATTTAACTATAAAATGTATATTTTATTCTTAATGAAATGATTTACAGTCACACAAATTTCTATCATTCATTTTGAACCACAAGTTTTAAAAATCTTTCTTTTTTCTTAAACTCTGTGCTACCTCACATAAAATGGGACGGAGGGAGTATTAAATTTTGAAAAATGATATGGAAAATAGTATTTAATACTAAGGGTAAAACATGAAAAAAAATTATTTTTTCTTGATATGTCAAAAGTGACAAGTAAAAATGAAAATTTGTTTTAGGAATAAGTGACAAGTAAAAGTGCACGAAAGGAGTAGTTTGATTTGATACCAAATTTGAGAAAAAGATATAAATGTTTTGATCTAAAATAAGTAGGTGCTAAAATAGACATTTTAATAAGTAGGTGCTAAAATAGACACTTTAAATTTAGATTGTTACTCCCGTCCCAAATTACTTGTTCAATTTTCCTTTTTTACTTGTCCATTTTGACAATTCAAGAAAGGACAAATTTTTTTTACCTATTTTACTCTCAATTAATTATTTTGGAAAAGGTAGAACTTCTTGAAAATCATAAATTTTTAATTCACCCACTTCATAATTAATAGGGTAAAATGATAAACTTATTATGTCAACCGTTATTTTCTTAATAGGTGTATCAATCAAAAGTAGACAAGTAACAAGGGACAGAGAAAGTATTAGATATAGAAATAAATCATTTTCTTGAAATTGACTAAAAAGGAAAGTGAGTTCAAATTATTGATCATGTTTTTTTATAATTACACATGTTGGTGGTCGTTTGGTAATGTGTATAAGAATAATGCTAAATACAGTGTATAAATTATGAGGAGATCATTTCTTATACATTATTTGGTTTGATGTATTAAAAATGACATGAATTGCATAATTTTAAATTTTTATATATTTAACAAAATACCTTTCACAAACATAG
This sequence comes from Solanum piurae, assembly GCA_029582685.1. Taxonomy (NCBI): domain Eukaryota; kingdom Viridiplantae; phylum Streptophyta; class Magnoliopsida; order Solanales; family Solanaceae; genus Solanum; species Solanum piurae. The sequence goes on along the minus strand of JAJOOO010001371.1, from coordinate 30,689 downwards.
TAAAAATGTGATTTTTCTTGGGGGAAATATAATGAGATTTAATTTAACAATAATTGTTTGAATTCACATTTATTAGTTTCTGTTTTGTAAACGATTTTATTTGGTAAATGATGCTTAAATAAATAAAATTTAAGAAGACTAAAATAAGAGATTTCATAAGCCATGATTTTTTCTTCTTCGTCATCTCATTCAATATACTATTCTTAAGATATTAAGTGAATTCAAATCATCTAAAATTTTATATACTGTATACATGTACATACAGCTTCACCTAATATGTTCTCAATTTTTTACTCACAAAAAGCAACAAATTGTATAAATTTTAGGAATCACATCCCTATTTAGTTTGTAATTACATTAATTTATGAAAAAGTAAAACAAACCGAATACATAATATGTAGCTCGGATACATTATAAAATAAACCGAATACATAATATGTAGCTCGGATACATTATAAAATAAACCGGATACATAATATATAGTTCGGATACATTAAAAACTAGCTCAGATACATTAAAAACTAGCTCGAATACATTATAAAATAATTTAGAATTAGGAGAGAAATAAGGGATTTTAGAGGTTTTTAGAAATAGAAGAAAATATGAGAAATAAGGGAAACATAAAACGTATATTTCATTAATTGTATGTAGGTGGTTCATTAATAATAAATTAGTACACTCTAACAAAAATAAGATTCCCTATCACTAATTAACAAAATAGACTAATACTTTTTTATAATGGGGATTGGGGAGTAATTTCCCGCGAATGATCACTCGACTTTTACTTCATTATATCAAAGTTATTATATTATTAACTTTTTAACAAAAAATCACTCAATCTTCTTAAGTATTACAAAAAGTCATTAAACAACTATTTTTATACTCAACTTTTCTTCGGTATTATAGGATTATCTCATTCTTAGTAACTTTATGTTAAGTAGTTTTTTCTGTTAAGAAATATAATTTAGTGACTTTCGTGATACATGAATAAAGTTAAGATAATCTTTTTCATAACAAGTCGACAGTCGCCTTTAACCAAAAAAGTGTAAAACATTTGATAGAGAATGGTTTTGGACATGTAACACTTGTGATACATAGTGAATAATGTAGCTACAAAAAGACATCAATTGCCTTGGTAAGTACAATTAATTGATTGTGACTAATTAACAAGTAAACAATACATGATATTGAATGGAATGTATGACTTCAGTACAGATATTGAACACCCGATGTTGAAAATCATGCCATTCTTGCAAGGACTCTAATGATATCATCCACAGATGGCCTATGAAGAGGATCATCTTCAATACAAGCTTATGATACCGAATAAAATGTATGACTTCAGCACATATATCGAACAACAGATGTTGAAAATCATACCATTCTTGCAAGTACTTTAATGATATCATCCATAGATGGCCTATGAAGAGGATCATCTTCAATACAAGCTTTAGCCAAAACAGCTAAACACAATGCCTCAGCTAGAGGGTAATCTTCCATAAGACATGGATCAATAAAATTCTTCAATTGTTCAAAACATCCTCCTTCATTAACACCCCCTCCCAAAAATGTAATTGAATCCCTCAAAAAATTCCCATCAACATCTTCTTTCCCCGATATGAGCTCGAGTAATACTACTCCGAATGCAAAAATATCTACTTTTTCAGACACCGAGCCATGTACTAGATGTTCGGGTGCAATCCACCCTCCAAGACTTCCTATACTTCCAATGTCCCTACTCGTTGTTGTTCCAACCCCTCCTTTAGCTCCAAAAATAGCTAACTTTGCCCTCCAATTCGCGGTCATGAAGACGTTTTTGCTATTGATGTTCATGTGTGTGTAAGGTGGAATAGTACAAAAGTGCAAGTAATGTAACCCTATAGCAATGTCAAATGCAATTTGAGTCCTTTTGTGCCATTTTAAAGAAACAACAGAGGAATTTGACAAACAATCCCTTAATGTACCATTTGATGGATATTCAAAAACAAGATAAGATCCTGTTATATCATCTTCACCATAACAAACACCTTGTAATTTCACAATGTTAACATGATTGATTCTTGAATGTACATCAATCACTTGTCTAGTATCCTCAAATCGTATTTTCTTGATTAATACTTCAACTTTATCGACACATCCCCTGTATACGTTGTTACTTACCTTAGTTTCTTCACTAAAATTACATGTCGCATTTGTCAGTTCATCTATGTTGTATTCTCCCAATGTGTACTTTATTCCTGCAAATAAATCAGGAGATAAGCAAGAATTCATTGATGTTCTAGTAGTCGTTGGACCGGATATTGTTGGAGAACTTCTTGGAGTTGAACATGAAGTAATAGAACCCTTATGTATCGTAGAACGATTAATACATCTCTCTTCCTTGAATTTCCTTAACGCCCTTATGTATAAACCACAAGCGATTAAAGTTGCTACAAGAAGGAGAAAACCAACAATTGATCCTGAAATGTAGAGTTTCTTTAGTTTTTTATTTTTCGTTGATTTTTCTACGAGTTGTGTTGGAAGAAATCTAGGACTAGGAGGTTCGGAGTTTTGAACACTGAAATTGATTGATGGTTCTTTACTCAATGGTACCAATATTGTTGTGTTTGAGTATACAGTAGGATTAAAACTCAAATTATTCACTCTCCATATATCTTCAACAGGAATCTTGAATTTTTCACTTACTTTACCTGTATCGTCACCTGATATAAAAGGGTACGTGATAAGGTACTTTAATACAGGACCAAATAATTTATCAGGACACGCGCATTTTAAAGGTACAATCAACTCTGTTCCACCTTTGATTTCATTGTCATTAGACATGTTGGTGAAAGTGTTTTCTTGAAAAAGTGTGACAGACTTAACTAGACCTTCAAAAACACCACAAGCAACGTCGTTGAATTTTGTGTTTGTTGGTGTAATGTAGCTAACATTTGCTTGAAAGAATTCACCTAAACAAGAACATTGAATTGGAATAATCACCTCTCTTCCAATTTCAAGTATCTGAGACGAAGACGAGACGTTGTTCATGTTGAGGAGTAATTGATCATCAGGATTCAATATCCCAAACAAGTATGAAACATCAGAGATTGTTGTGAAATCTTGATTAGCTCTATAGATCAAAAATGTTTGACAAGAATCATTTGGTGAAGTACATGTGTATTTTGTACCTGGAGAAGTTATACTAGAAAAACATGAAGTTGAATCATAGTATTGTTGGCCATAACTTGAGCCAATAAAGGTCAAAATTACTACTAAAAGCCAATGAAAAATCATGGCATGCAACAAGAGAAAAAGTGAATAATCAAGAATGTGGCAAATGAAAGAATGCTGTTGATATGGGAGGGGAGAAAAAAAGATGATGGAAGAAATAGTATAAAATATTTAAGAATTGTTACACCAAACATATATGATGAATGGAATATTCCACATGATCTTATTTTCTTTTGAGCTAATTTTGAAGGTGTGAGTAGGCCTAAGACGCCTAGATTTAGACATTCTTTATCCAGGGCCGCTCTTTCTAGTTGTTTTGGTACAATTAGAAGATTCTCTAGTACGTCAAAGGAATAAGGACTATCCAAGCCTTATAAGGAATTCAGGAATTTTATCTCAGTTCGATGTGGGATCATTCCATTCATCGATATATACACTAATTATATACGACTATACACATATATTATACATTTACCGTCTGTTATTATTATTGGATGAGCGACTATTTTTGTTAATTTCTCAAAAATGAATATTATAAAGTTCAATTAGATTTCATCATGGCAGGCCAAGCAGTGAAGTATATGAAAGGAAATTTCCCATTAGTTTTATTTATTGCAATAATAATAATAGCCAATTGTGACTGAGTTGTTTGGTTGTGGAAAATTGTATATTATATTAAGTAGCCGGCCACAATTTGTATATCCAACTGTTTTCTACTTGGCAAATAAAAATATAGACAGAAAAAAAAGAATGGAATATTTTCTTGATGTTTATAATAGAACCTCCTAAGGTATCTAGCTAATATATAGTGTGACACAAGTAGGGTTTTTAAAGAATTCGGAGTTAAAAGGGCCATTATTCTTATAAAAAATGCATAAAGGTAAGTCCCTTAAAATTGAGCCACTTACTAAATTTTTTTTTATTTAAATGGATAAACAACCATTTCATGATCAACCGTTATTAATTTGGATAAGTCGCGATCAAAACCTAGTGATTTGTTCATTTTGGTTATATAAAAAAAATAGTATCTCTTTATGCATTTTTGGTAATAAAAGTGATCATTTTAGCTCCAAATTTGAGTTTTTACCGGTCGGTTGCATTCGGGTGTGAACATTATCAATTATCGAATTTGTAGCTTGTAAATTTGATAACCAAACCAATAAGATTTTAATTATTGGGTTATCTTGATCATTTCCTACTACTAATTTTTTTTAATAAAATTTAGCGACAAATAAATTTTGTAGCTAAATAACAAAATTAATCACTAATCTTATTTAGCAATGAATTAATAACGAATTTTCATTAACTACGAGCAAAACAACGACATATTAGCAATGAAGTTTATAGTAAATTCCAATTTTTTTCAGTAGTATACATAAGTTTGTTGAAGAAAAAGCTACAAAATAAAATAATAGAAAATCATACGGACAACAAATGAGTTTTCAATTACTAACAATTTTGTACAGCTACGTATGCCACTTGTACCAAGAATTGTTTCAAGAGTGATCAATTCTAAGAAATATCATAGTATATATTCCAAAAGTGTTTTGAGTAAAATGTACGCAAGGTAATTTTATTTTTCTTATCAAGTTATCGAGTTATCTATTAAATAAAGTGACAAATCAAGAGTTGAACAAAAAAACTCAATAATCATAGGACACTGAATCATTACAAATTGACAAACTGATATCCCGAACCATTAACTCAATAGCCTTATTAATATCAATTTTGTTATTGATTTGACCCAAAATTAGCATATCCCTATATATATTTTTTAGTGTGAATCTGAATTTACTGAGCATAATCTAATATGGTTACCGAGCATCGAATGAAAACTATATTGTAACTCTTTGATGAATGTTTGACATAATGTTGTCCAATTAACAATTATTTGATGGTTTACTAATTATAATTAATGAACCTTTCAACATTTGTTGCTTTTTGTGGGGTTGTTGAGAGAATAATTGATTAAGACAAATATGTCAACAACAGAAATATTGAGGGGCCCAATGATAACAATTTACAAAGAACTATATGACTTCAATTATTTTTCTATAATAATTTAATATTGAATGATCAATATATGATACAACAAATAAATACACTATATAATGGAAAGAATTACAATCATGTTATAAATAATAAAAATAAATTAAGGCCATTTCTAGCTCATATATATTGAGCTCTTATTTTTTTGGTACAATAAACAAAATCATCATAATTATTATAACTAGAACTATAGAAATATATTTTATTTTTGAGATTATATTGTAGAATAATCAATTATTCTTTAGGATCATTTGGTCTATAGAGTCGAATTGTTCGTTTGTTTGTTGCTTGGACTGGTCTTGAATTTGTCTCAGATTCCTACAAAAAAAAAAAAACGAGAGCATTATTGAAATGATTTATAGGTACACAAATATCTACGACTTATATTGAGACGGAGGGATATACTTATAAGACTTGCTATGGAACTTGTATATTATCATATGTCAACTTAATTTATCGTTGATCAATTATAATGTCAATGTATATTATAATTAAGTTAAATCTAAATATGAAGCTAGAATAGTTGATAAATTTTTAGTATATAAAACATAATTCTAAATAACTTACGTCATGAACCGCTTCGCGAATTAGCTTCATTTGTTCTTTTGTAACAGTCCTCACCTGATAAAATACAAAACAAATGATATCAATTATTAACTTCAAGATACATTACAATCATGAAATATTGCGCTTTCACATGAATAATATATGTTGACTTATATATTTCATAGCTCGAACTCGTAATTTTAGAATTTTGAAATTACCTTTCTTACAATAGTCCATACAACATCTTGAGTGCAAGGAGGAACAGTCAAAGAGCCAATATATCTATAATATTTTCTGCTACCCAATTTCACCTTTTTTGGATCAATTACTCCTATATTTCTCTCCACATTTTTTGTATGTGCTAGAGCTTTTAAATCACTCTCAATCTGAAATTAAAAAAATATCATAGTTATTATTATCAGTGACGTACACAAGTTTTTTTTTTTTTTTGTATGTGTTAGAACTTATAATAGTGTTAAATTTTTTTATATTATCAGTGTATAAAAATTTAATTCGGTGTTTAGTGTAATGTATACCATAGACAACAAGGAATCAGCTCTTCCAATTTTGTACATTATTCCAACAACTGCAGTCTTTCCATCTTCACTTTCATGTACCAAATGAACCTCCAAATCAAATCTGCATTATTTAATTCATACAATATTTTGTTACAAGAGAAAAAAAAAATATACAGCTCGATGCACAAAGCATTTCGTATTTACGCAGGGTTTCGTGAAGATCGAGCCACACATGAGATGATGAGATGTGATGTAGACAACCTATCCTAATACAAATATTAGTGGTTGATTCCACGACTCGAAAGTCGAATTAATGAACTATAAGTCACACGAAGATAATTTTATCGTTACATCGAAAAAATATATAATAGTAATAAATAAATTAAGTACCTTCTTCCATTGATGGTATGTTCAGAAGGTGAATGCCAATGAGCTTGATTGAGTTGATATTTAGTTCCATTTAATTTAATATGTCCAGCTCCACCTTCCCATCTTAACTGCAAGTAATAAATAATTTATTATTCATCACAAGAAATTTGTTTTAAAAAAAATAAAAAAAATCAATCTTTTAATATCATGGGAATTTAATTTCCAAAACCTATACATATATTTACTAATTAATTAATACAAGTTGCTAATGTAACGACCCCATATATAACTTCCCTCTTAATATCAAGAAATTAAACACCTAACTTTATATCAAAAAAGTAAGGTGGTAGGTTAAATAGTAATTAACAGTAGACAAATATTTGATTAATTTCATGTGTAGTAGGTTAAAATTGTTGATTTTATGTTCCTTATAAGTTGGTGATATATGAAAAATATTCTACCAAAAATATATTTAAAAAATAATAATATTAACAAATATTGATTAGATTTTATCTTTTAATTAGAAGTCTCGATTTTACGTTCTAGCACAAAATATTGTTTTCTGCTCCATGAGTCACACGTGATATGAATTAATCCAGATTAGTCGGACAAGTGGAGAGCTAAAAATAGAATATTAAAGATAATGAGTATATATATAAGTGTGGTTAAACAATTGAATCTCATTCCACCTCCACCCTAGAGAGCGCGTGCTAGTGATACTACATTAAAAATAAAAATAAAAAGATAGTAAAAGGAAAATGATTTCCGTCCATAAGTAGAAAAAAAAATATTTTTCCTCTTTTTAAGTTATTTGAAAGAAAAATGAGTTTCATCGTACCAAACAGATCGAAAAACTTCTTACCATCATATCATGTCCTCTATTCAAGAGAGTAGCATAGGATGATGTTTTGTAGCTTCTATGAAGTCTTCCCAAATGAGAAACAACTTTAACTCTCTCATTCAAAAGATCAATTGGAGATTGTAATTTTCCAGAGTTACACATTTTCCATTCTGGATGAATTTCACCCCAATGTGTTGGTCCATTTTCACTCTCTCTATCATAACTAAACTCACTTTCATCATCTGTAAAAACAAATATCATGAAAAAATATTATAATTAGAAATCATATATATAGTTGTAAATTGATATATAAAACTCTCTCTTTTATCATCTTGTGTCCGATGTGACAGAAAGATGTAAATTGAGACACAAATGATTATTAGAGCTCATAATAATTGAATAGCAAGAGGTCTGTCAATCCGGTTGTTCGTCAATAGACGAAGCACTCTCTTTATCCTCTTGTGTCAGATGCAACGTAATGTTATAAATTGAGACACAAATGATTATTAGCACTCATAATAATTGAATGGAGAGAGCTTCGTCAATCCGATGTTCATCAAAAGATGAAGCTCTCTCTTTATCATCTTGTGTCAGATACAACGTAAAGTTGTGACTCATAATAATTGAATGACAAGAGCCCCGTCAACTCAGTTGTTCATCAATAAACAAAATTGTCTCTTTATCATCTTATGTCAGATACAACGTAAAATTATAAATTGAGACACAAACTATTATTAGAATTCATAATATTATTTGAATGACAAGAGGTTTGTCATGATTCATCAATAGACGAAATTCTCTCTTTATCATCTCGTGTCAGATACAATAATTTAAGAGACAAATTAAAGAATACTAACCAACTTCATGACATGTTGCAATTAATGCATTTGTGAGGAAAAGAAAAGAAAGGAACAATATTGTGTTGGTTCTTGTAAGCTTTGTCTCCATATTTATTTTCCCAAGAAGAAAAGAATTTTGTGTTTTGTTGTTGTTAAGGATGCAACTTAAGTAATTTAAAGTTTGCTTATATAGAAGAAAATTTTAAAGCAGTCTTAGTGTAAATTGAAATGTGAATGTGAAATTGACCAACAAAATCTTAAAAGCTATCTTTGACTACACATGAGGAAGAAGTTTCTAGGCTCTAGCTATTTCAGGTGAACATGTTTCCTTTTGGTTTCTTGTACGATGATGTTCGATATTCATATTGTGAAATAAGACTTATTTGATTTGTATTGCATAACACATATTTTTGGCATAATATATAAATATGTCTTTTAACTTGACCTCAACTGATATCTATGTCTTTTTCGGGTGCAAAACTTATATAAAAATAAACAAACAAACACATTTGTCCTAAATTACGTTCTATATGACAATTGTGTGTCCTATGTGTTCAATTTTACATAAATTAAGTGACTACTTGTGCACACTAAAAATTGAAGGACATAAATGTCAGTTGAAACCAAGTTAAAGTGCATATTTATGTATTATGTCCATGTTTTTTATCATGATATTTTTCGTTCATAAAACTTGAACTCTAGATCTATCATTAAGGTCGATCATGAACATTGTCGATTAAGTTAGGGGGTCGCTAGGGTTTTTTTATTTTATTAGAAAATTATATTGTATATATATAATAACGACTTTGTAATTCGTAGGGAGTTTGATATTCATATTGCGATCATGTCTAATTAAATTGATTCATGTTACCTAACACACATTCTTTTAACATTTTTAATTTTATTTTCAAGACTACTCGCACTCGAAATCTAGTGAAAGAGATCTTAACTTATTTTTTAAATTTTATTTCTTTAATGAAAATATTGATTCGACTTTGTGATAGTTAAGCAAGTTTGAAGCATATGTTGTTTTCTTTTAATTAAAACATGAAAAGACAACCGACGGCTCTTTTTCAAATATATTTCCTTTTTGACTCTTCATGTTGGAAATAAATTCTATTACAATTTTTCAATCAAATAGAATTAAATGAATATTCATATTGTCAATATTATTTAGTTGTAGTTTTTTTTCTTCTAAGTTCTTATTTTCTGAAAATCTAAACTTATCTTGATTTTTAATCTGTATTTTCACCCGAATATTCCTAAATCACAAGTAATATGAATAAGCGTCGATTAATCATTATTAAATATGTAAAAGTTGATCTTTTTAAATTTTTATTAAATTATTTATCGCTCATTCAAATTCGATCCAGACCATTTTGCTATTTGCCATGATGTTAAGGTAGAATCCATTTAAGAGCAATTTGGTGGCTGCTGCAGCGGAAGTACTAGGAATTTCACCTGCCAATATTGACCGTGATAAAATATTGTAACTTACGTATTAAAAAAAAATGATATACGAAGTGATTAAATAATATATTATGAATATCTTTAACAAAATAAGATATTAAGAACTATTTATGTATATATATTTTTTAAATTGCATAAATAGCCTTATTAAAGCGTCTATATTTGCAACAAAAATAAAGTAAGATTTTGCGATATTTAAAATGAAGCAGAAATACTTTGATTTCAAAACGCAGTAAAATACATGCCAACGCTAATGCACGTATAATATCTCATTTTAATTAAAATTACGAGTTATATTACATATTTGATTGTAATTATATATGTATATATATATAGGTATTTTCAAAGTAAAAATTGAATGTATATCTGATCAACTTTATTTTTATGTCATTATTTGTATGTATGGACACTAATAATTAGAGTTTTTAGATACACAAATACGTATATATATATATATATATATATATATATATATGTTATAAAATTGTATAATTCGTTATGGTATGTATTTTTTTAAAGTACCATTATATGGACCGATAACGCTGCGAATTTTTATTATTATTTTTCTGTTTGCAACCTTCTAGACACCATTGGGAATCCTTAATTAATTAAAGTGCTTTTTAATTTATTATTTAATTCTTTGATACTTGAAATTATTCTTTAATTTGACGTAATTACAAGTAAAGTATTATATGCTGATCATTCTGATGACCTATCAAGTATTTCTAGAATATTTCATTTTCTTAATTATAATAAACATACAAAATCTATGAATTGATTTTGAGTCCTTTTGATTCAATTATTTAACAAATTATTTTATATGTTAGAATTATTTGGAACTTGTTTGTTATATTTGACAAGAACCTGATGTTGAAAAATAAAATAAATAAATAATATTCATGTAGAAGTGTGGATATCTCGATCTTTTAGGGGTCAAATATATTGCAACATAATCTTCACTGATCCAGCAATATAGTTTTTGACTTCTCCCCCTCTCTAGCATACAACTCCGGATTAGTTCAAATTCAAAAAACACATTCATTCAATATAAAATTATTCTATTTGTACAGTAAAAAAAGTTGAAGACTTAAAATATTTTTCATCGTCTCAAATTCTATATAGATCGTGTTGTATTGTATATGTTTTTTTTTATTTGCCACCTTCTAGACACTCTAGAGAAGCCTTGGAGAGTTATTGCGTGTGGCAACCCTTTAATTAAAATAATTATTCTTCTATGATTTATTGATTAATTGATAATTGAATTTGTTCTTAATTTGACATAATGACATCTATAAGTAGCTATGCTGATTGTTTCAATGACCTATCAAGAATTTCTACAATATTTCGTTATTATTATTATTATTATTATGATTATTATTATAATAATAATAAGAAGAATAAAAAGCTATGCATTAGTGAAATTAAATAATAACAACAAATTCAATATAATTTTATAAGATAAAAAAAATAATATACGCAGATTTTATTTCTATCAAAAGTAAACATGTGTGAGAAATACAGTATTCATGCCTAATATTTACACCAAATGATGTTATATAAAGTTAATCTTATAAGTCAAAAGTCAAAAGTTAAATAAGATATACATATTGTATGATTAATAAGCATTAAGTATCCAATTTTGTTAGGCTCGATTGATCAAAATTTAAAAAAATATATTCGTACTAAAATAAGTTTTTTTTAAAATGAGAAAAATGACTTATCTACTATAGAAGTAGGAAAAACAAATTTCATATCATCGTAGCCCCCATCCCCATCCCTACTTAGCTTTCGTAGTATTTGTTTAGATATGTACAAATACTTTTAGAATAATATTTTATTACTTACATACCAAATATAAAAAATAAATAAATAAGAAATCGACTTATTTTCCTAAAAAACATGCTTCACAAAAATATTTTCTTTCGTACCGAAGACATCTCTGTAAGTATAAATTTGGAAGAAGTTTAACGCGGTAAATTAAAGGTGGTCAATTTTTGCTAGAGCATATAAAAAAGGAAGTTGGCAAAATGGACCTAGTGATGTTTAATGACAATTAGTGCAAAGAGGATTTGACTCTCCTCCATTATCTCTTCCCTCTATTTCGTCAAGTGCACATCTAAATGAGAGATATGTATCTTATTTAAATTTTTAAGGCCAAGATTATACTATATTAATAAATATTATATCCATAGTTAAGTCAACCAATTTTTTGGCTCCCCTCCTTTACCCCTTCCCTCCATTTCGTCAAGTGCATATCTTGATGAGAGACATGTGTCTTATTCCACAATATACAAATTCTTCATTTTATTTTTTACTTGAGTATTATTCATTTCATGCCTTGACTAATTAATTTCATGGAGAAATGCTAGCTAGCTATTTTGGGTGGTAACACACTATTCCTATCAAAGGCGGTTTATTTTTCTGAGTTCGAATTCGAAATATCTAATTACCATGTCATTACAATTTTGACGTTAGAAAAAAGAAAGAAAAAAGGAAGAAGATTAATTATAATATATTATAAAAAGGAAATTTTAATTTGTGTGTTTTCAAACTTCTTGGCTTTCTACCCAAGGAAAAAATCTTCAAAAATCGTATTACTTATTAAGTAGGTTAAAATTTTCTTGGAGGCTGCTAATTATTAGTCTAATTAAATCATTTTTTTGAAGTTTTAATTGATATATTCACATATGGAGAAATTTTTCAAATGTTTGTTATACCTGCACAGATTATTTGATTAATTAAGTAATGAGAAATTGTCATAGCAAAAATTATAAAATGATAATATATGTCACTATCGTAAACATAGAAGGCATTAAAATATTATTATTACTATTATTATTATAATAAGTTAAATATATTATTAAGTTCATAATACATTTTATTAATTATTTTTAATTATAAAATTATTACATTTTAAATCATCTGCGCAACGCACAGATACGTATACTAGTTTGATTAATTAAGTAGAATATTATGTCAATTAACTTGATTTATTCTTTTTTTTCCACACATGTTTCTGAATTTTTTCCAAATCACTTACCTAATGCATGCTTTACTATAAACGCTGAATGAGTAATTAAGTAGAATATTATGTCAATTAACTTGATTTATTCTTTTTTTTTCACACATGTTTCTTAATTTTTTCCAAATCACTTACCTAATTCATGCTTTACTAGAAACGCTGAATGAGTAATTAACGTTAATTATTTTGTTTAATCATCCATTCACAAATATTGTACGAGAAATTAAGGTTATTACCCCATTTATTTCAATTTGTTTGGTTTTGAATAAATACGGATTTAAGAAAGTGTACAATTAATAAGTTCATAGTTCATACTATAATTTAAGAGTGCAGTTTTTTTAGATAATGAACAAAAGTGTTACCTTGGTGAAATTTTATATATGAATTATCAAGTATTATTTGTGTTTTCTATTTGTATTATCACTAACTATTTATTAAAACACAAGAGTTTTTTTATCTACAACAACAATAACATCATATATACTAAGTGTAATTCCACAAGTTAGGTTTCAGAGGATGGTTTACGCATGCAGCCTATCCTATCTTGTGAAGATAGAGAAACTGTTTGTTATAGACTTTCAACTCGAGTAAACATATAAAAAATTAAGAATGTATAACATATACAATAATAAAAAAGTCATGTGAAAAACAAACAAGTACCAACAACAAATATTATGATAAATAAAGCAAAGAAAACTACAAATATCGAGGCAAGAACTACACTAATACTCAACTACATACTTATTAATATTCTACCCTAATCTTCGACCTCCAAATCTTTTTATATGTATATATAATATTGAACTCGCACAACGAGGTAAAAATTTCAAGCACATGCGGCAATTAATGAGAAACGTGTTCCAGCATCCAAGTCAAAGGTTGAAATTATACTAATGAATTTTTCACATTGAATTACACACAATGTGAATGCTTAATTGACATGTACTTGTCCGTTTCATATTATTTATCGTATTTCTCTTTTACATATCTTTTAAGAGATTATAAATTTTTTATTTATGTTATTTTATTTCTCTTTGATAAATTACACTCGATTTAATAAAAAAGATAAATTAACATTATTGATATTTGAACAAATATAAGATCAACCAATAATCACTAAGGATTAAATGGAAAAGAAATAATTAATTTTGTTCTGATTTTGCACAGTGTTTACATCCCTACTTTATTTAAATAGGCAAAACATCGTGGTGACTCGAAAAATAATCAATTAACTCAATTGGAAAAAGAATATTAAGAATAAACGAATTTTGAAGGAGTCGCCACCTAATTTTAGGAAAAAATAGGAAACCATTTAAGTGATCTACGAAACTGTTAGATTCTATATAAGGGGTTCAAGTTATTTCGAAGGGAAGGTGTTAGGCATCCTTCGAAATTCACAATTGTGGTTCCCGACTGAATTCATTTTTTTTCAAATTGAGGAAGAGATAAAACAATATACAAGTAAAACAAATATGCGATATTCACAAGTAATAAAATAAAAAAATAATATAAAACACGGCCTAAAGTTTGCCTAACATCGATATATACAAAACAATGAATAAACAATATAATTCGAACTTCATTCGAATAGCTCCAATGAGAAGCAACTCTGTGTACCTGTAAAGACGCTAGTAAAAGTGTTAGTACCAAATAAAAAAATGAATTAAATAATAATAACTTTCAAATAAAAATCTGCCTTATTAAGATGAGAGGCCTTGGAAATCGACAGTAATTTCTTTATCGACCAATTTTAACAAATAATGTATCTTGCTCAATATTAAAATAACTAATAATCAAAACAGTCCTAATAGTGACATTACAAATATTTCCAAATTGGAAGTTAATTTATACAACGAACAAGTCACTTGAAAACTCATCACCCAATCAAAATTGCTTAAACAAATAAACAACTCTAAATAAAAACTCAATAGAAATAGAAGACAACTCACTAGATTTGGAACTCGACACTAATAATAAATTAAAAGATGAAAATTGAAAATACGTTGACTGATATAATAATAAAACTTTAGACAACAACATGCAACAATTATCTATCAACTAGATATATAAAATAATGACAATAAAAGAATGCTAAAAGCAATAACAACTCCAACATGAACAATCACGAGAAATAGACAAGTCATAGTAACATTTGAATGAATTTTCAAAGTATGAAACCACATAAATCAGTAACTAAAAATGTAACAAAAGAAACATAAAAAAGAATATCCGAAATCACAAGAGTTGGCATCAACAACAAGAAATAATTTACCATAAATATTAAGGCATTAATAACTAGTAAATCTAACTTAATGACTAAGCTATTACTTAAATAGAAAATCGAAAACCACATATAATACAATATCATTATCTTAAAACCGTGGGCCGAGACCGCTAGTTAAATAAAATATTTGTGTATGAAATCTTATCTATATTTGAATGAATTTCTAAACTGTGCAAATTAAAATATCAAAATGAATATTAACAAATGTAACGAAAAAAATTAATATTAAAAAAATGTAATGAACATAACTAATGACATGTAAAAAGTGCAATTTAACAGAAATAACGATTTAATCAAAATGAACAAATATTTGAACGTATTCAACCGGTTGTGACAAAAAATAATGCAATTAAAATTAACTTATAAAAAATCCTGAAATTTGACAAATAAGGATGAATATCGATAAAATTACTTAAAATTATAAAAAATGTATTTTGAACTATTGAATAAATAAAACTTAAAAGTTACGAATTTTGAAAATGTTAGGCCAAAATTAGGTGTCAACACACAGTAATAAATATTTTGAGACAAATACTTTAATAATCTTAACAATTACTACGAGACAGACAGAGTAATATATGAAGGTTTACCGCTGTGTAATTTGTATAGTAGTAAAAACTAACCTACATAATTACTCATCCAACCGCTCATACTAAAATTGCTAGATGGTAGATTTACCATATGTGTATATTTTCTATATAAAAGTATATCTATAATAATATATAATATATGATATATGTATATCGATTAGAGAAACGTTAATAATGAATATAATCGGCTATTTAAAAACTAGTTGGTTTGGCTCATTTGATATTAATTATTAAGCTATTAATAATTTTGCTTGTTTAATAAAGGACATCAGTCGCTCTTGTTCACATGGTTGAGGGAGTTTTCTCCGCACCGCTAGGTCACGAGTTCAAGACTGATACGATATGTTGGGAACTTGAAAAGAAAAAATAAGGTATTATAAAATATCTTCTTTTAAAAAAAAAATTTAAATACATTTTGGAACATATATAATATTTAATATGTCATTTAGTTAATTTACTCAATTTTATAAACCTACTACGCTTCATAACAGAAGACTATTTGATAAGTAAGAAAAATATATATAATATTTTATGATTTTTAATCAGTTCTGAAGTTATTTTATTGTTATTTATTTAAAATTGTGAGATTACTATCCCATATAGAATTTGGGATACAATAATCTGATACTTTATCCCCGCATATCAAGATTTTTTTTTTTTATTATAACAATTCTTTTAATTAAAAAGGAGAGCAATTGACTAACAAATAAAATTATTGTCATGTGATCAAGAAGTCACGAATTCAAGTCGGGCTCTTATAAAATGTAGAAAATACTACATATAATGCTATACACATGAGTTGTCTTACAATTAAATGCATTGGAATTAGAGAGTCAAACTTGACCTCAACCGGCAAGTAGCACTTCAGCTTCAGAAGTGCACATCACACCTCAAGTTGGTCTTAACGGGCAACTTAGCACTCCAACTCGTCCCAAATGTGTCTCATGGAGTGCTAAGTTTCTGTTAATCATATTCATGTTACCAAAAAAATCAGTTGTAATTTCACAAGTAGAATCTAAAGAGGGTGGTGCATGTATGTCCAACTGTTATCTACTTGGCAAATACAGACATAAAAAGTAGTATGGAATATTTTCTTCATTTTTATGATAGAACCTGCTAAGGTATCTAGCTAGTAGTGTGACACAATTAATTAGTAAAAACGGAGTCTAAAGGGTCACTTTTTCTTATAAAAAATGTATAGCTGGACACTTATTTTTCCATATAACCAAAACGAATAAATCGCTAGGCTTTGAATGACTTGTCTAAATTAATAACGACTGGTCAAATGACCGTTTAGGCATTGAATTTTTTTATTTAGTAAGTCGTTGGACTGTGAGCTACTTACCATTATTTGGTTACCTTTTAACTTCAAATTCGAGTTTTTATCGATCGGTTTCATAATAATTTCTTACTACTAATTTTTTTTGCCAAATTTACCGACAGACAAAATTTGTAGCTTAACTGTAAAATTTGTTGCTAATCCTATTTAACGATGAATTAGTAATGGATTTTCATTAACTATGAACAAAATAGCGACATATTAGTTATAAATTTAATAGTTAAATTCCAAATTTTTCAGTTGTATACATAATAAAATAAGTTTATTGAAGAAAAAGCAAAAAAATATAAAAATAATAGAAAATCAGATGGACAACAAATGAAAGTTTTCAATTAACAATTTTGTACAGTTGTAGGTATGCACAACCTTTTTTTTTTAGTGTGGATATGAATTTATTGAACTATAATATAATACGGATACTGAGCATCGAATTAAAATTATATTGTAATTCTTTGATAAATGTTTGACATAATGTTATCCAATTAACAATTATTTGATGGTTTACTAATTATAATTAATGAACCTTTCAACATTTGTTGCTTTTTGTGGGGTTGTTGAGAGAATAATTGGTTAAGACAAAATAGGTCAACAACAGAAATATTGAATAATTATTTTGCTATAATAATTTAATATTGAATAATCAATATATAATACAACAAATAAATATACTATACAAATGGAAAGAATTACAATCATGCTATAATAAATAAATAAAAAATAATAAATAAAGGCCATTTCTAGCTCATATATTGAGCTCTTATTTTTTTTGTACCACAAACAAAATCATCATAATTATTATAACTAGAACTATAGAAATATATTTTATTTTTGAGATTATATTGTAGAATAATCAATTATTCTTTAGGATCATTTGGTCTATAGAGTCGAATTGTTCGTTTGTTTGTTGCTTGGACTGGTCTTGAATTTGTCTCAGATTTCTACAAAAAATAAAATCGAAAGCGTTATTGAAATGATTTATAGGTGCATAAATATCTACGACTTATATTGACTAGACGGAGGGATATACTTATAAGACTTGCTATGAAAACTTATATATTATCATATGTCAACTTAATTTATCGTTTATCAGTTTTAATGTCAGCGTATATTATAATTAAGTTAAATCTAAATATGAAGCTAGAATAATTGATAAATTATTGGTATATAAAACATAATTCTAAATAACTCACATCATGAACCGCTTCACGAATTAGCTTCATTTGTTCTTTTGTAACAGTCCTCACCTAATAAAACACAAAACAAATGATATTGAATATTAACTTCAAGATACATAACAATCATGAAATATTGCGCTTTCATATAAATTATATATGTTGACTTATATATTTCACAACTCAAACTAGTTTAGAATTTTGAAATTACCTTTCTTACAATAGTCCATACAACATCTTGAGTGCAAGGAGGAACAGTCAAAGAGCCAATATATCTATAATATTTTCTGCTACCCAATTTCACCTTTTTTGGATCAATTACTCCTATATTTCTCTCCACATTTTTTGTATGTGCTAGGGCTTTCAAATCACTCTCAATCTGAAATTAAATATATATTATAATCAGTAACGTACACAATTTTTTTTGTATGTGCTAGAATTTATAATAGTGTTGAATTTTTTTTATACTGTTAGTTAGTGTATAAAAAATTAATTCGTGTTTAGTGTAATGTACCATAGACAAGAAGGGATCAGCTCTTCCAATTTTGTACATTATTCCAACAACTGCAGTCTTTCCATCTTCACTTTCATGTACCAAATGAACCTCCAAATCAAACCTGCATTATTTAATTCATACAATACTTTGTTACAAGAGGGGAAAAAAAATACACAGCTCGATGCACAAAGTATTTCGTATTCATGCAGGGTTTCATGAAGATCGAGACACACATAATGAGATGTGATGTAGACAACCTATCCTAATACAAATATTAGTGGCTGATTCCACGACTCGAAAGTTCAATCAATGAACTATAAGTCACACAGAGATAATTTTATCGTTGCACAGAAAAAATATATAATAGTAATAAATAAATTAAGTACCTTCTTCCATTGATGGTATGTTCAGAAGGTGAATGCCAATGAGCTTGATTGAGTTGATATTTTGTTCCATTTATTTTAATATGTCCAGCTCCACCTTCCCATCTTAACTGCAAGTAATAAATAATTTATTAAATTCACCAAATTCATCACAAGAAAATTTAAAAATAAAATAAAAAATCAATTGTTAAATATCATGGGAATTTAATTTCCAAAAAATAATACATATATTTACTAATTAATTAATAAAAGTTGCTAATGTAACAGCTCCATATATAACTTCCCTCTTAATATCAAGAAATTAAACACCTAACTTTGTATTATATTGTTGCAAATTCAAAAAAGTAAGGTGGTAGGTTAAATAGTAATTAACAGTAGACAAAAATGATTGTATATTTGATTAATTTCATGTGTAGTAGGTTAAGTTTGTTGATAATTTTATGTTTTTTATAAGTTGGTGATATATGACAAATATTCTACCAAAAAAATATTTTAAAAATAATAATATTAACAAATATTGATTAGATTTTATCTTTTAATTAGAAGTCTCGATTTTACGTTCTAGCACGAAATATTGTTTCCTCCTCCATGAGTCACAAGTGATATGAATTAATCTTGATTAGTCGGACAAGTGGAGAGCTAAAAATAGAATATTAAAGATAATGAGTATATAAGTGTGGTTAAACAATCGAATCTCATTCCACCTCCACGCCAGAGAGCGTGTGCTAGTGATACTACATAAAAAAAAATAAAGATAGTAAAAGGAAAATGATTTCCGTCCATAAGAAGAAAAAAAAAACATTTTTCCTCGTTTTAAGTTATTTGAAAAAAAAATGAGTTTCATCGTACCAAACAGATCGAAAAACTTCTTACCATCATATCATGTCCTCTATTCAAGAGAGTAGCATAGGATGATGTTTTGTAGCTTCTATGAAGTCTTCCCAAATGAGAAACAACTTCAACTCTCTCATTTAGAAGATCAATTGGAGATTGCAATTTTCCAGAGTTACACATTTTCCATTCTGAATGAATTTCACCCCAATGTGTTGGTCCATTTTCACTTTCTCTATCATAACTAAACTCACTTTCATCATCTGTAAAAAAAAAACAAAAAATAATGAAAAAATATTATAATTAGAAATCATAGTATATAGTTGTAAATCGATAGATAAAACTCTCTGTTTATCATCTTGTGTCAGATGTAGCATAAAGTTGTAAATTGAGACAAATGATTATTAGAGCTCGATCATAATTGAATGGCAAGAGGTCTATCAATCCGGTTGTTCATCAATAGACGAAGCTCTCTCTTTATCATCTTGTGTCAGATGCAACGTAATGTTATAAATTGAGACACAAATGATTATTAGCACTCATAATAATTGAATGGAGAGAGCTTCGTCAATCCGATGTTCATCAAAAGATGAAGCTCTCTCTTTATCATCTTGTATCAGATGCAACGTAAAGTTGTGACTCATAATAATTGAATGACAAGAGCCCCATCAATCCAGTTGTGTTCATCAATAAACGAAATTGTCTCTTTATCATCTTATGTCAGATACAACGTAAAATTATAAATTGAGACACAAACTATTATTAGAATTCATAATATTATTTGAATGACAAAAGGTTTGTCATGATTCATCAATAGACGAAATTCTCTCTTTATCATCTCGTGTCAGATACAATAATTTAAGAGACAAATTAAAGAATACTAACCAACTTCATGACATGTTGCAATGAATGCATTTGTGAGGAAAAGAAAAGAAAGGAACAGTATTGTGTTGGTTCTTGTAAGCTTTGTCTCCATAGTTATTTTCCCAAGAAGAAAAGAATTTTGTGTTTTGTTGTTGTTAAGGATGCAATTTTAGTAATATTAAAGGTTGCTTATATAGAAGAAAAAATTAAAGCAGTCTTAGTGTAAATTGAAATGTGAATGTGAAATTAACCAAAAAGATCTTAAAAAACTATCTTTGACTACACATGAGGAAGAAGTTTCTAGGCTCTAGCTATTTCAGGTGAACATGTTTCTTTTGATTTCTTATCCGATATTTGATATTCATATTGTGAAATACGCCTAATTTGATCCGCATAGCATACGTATATTTTTGACATAATACATAAATGTTTCTTTTAATTTGGCCTCAATTGATATTATGTCCTCTAACTTATGGTGTGCAAAATTTATACAAAATTGCACAAATAGACATGACATTCGTCCTATATAGCATGTTACATGACAATTTTCCGTCTTGCATGTTCAATTTATACAAATTTAAGTGACTAGTTGTGCACACTCAAAGTTGAAGGAGACATATAGGCATTAATTTAAGCCAAGTTAAAAAATATATTTATGTATTATGCCCATAATTTTTATCAAGATACTTTTTATTTTCAAGACTTGAACTCAAGATCTATCATTAAAATCGATGAACTTATTCTATTCATCTAGTCGAGCAGAAGGGAGTTTAGATTTTGTTAGAAAGATATATTATATATATAACAACACACAACTAACAATAATAATATACCCAATAATGACTTCTTGCAAGTGGACATGGTAATTCGTAGGGGGTTTGATATTTATATTGAGATCATGTCTAATTAAATTGATTCATGTTATGTAAAAGTAAAACACCTTCTTTAACATTTTTAATTTTATTTCCATGACTATTTGAACTCGAAATTTATCCTTAGAAGTGAAAGAGGTCTTATTCATCTCATGGGTTAAGTCAATAATAATTTTTTTATTGGTCGAACAAATTGTATTATTGATATATATATATATATAAAGTAAATATTAAATTTTTAAATTTTTTTGTATGAATTTTTAATATTTTACTTTTTTAGTGAAATACTAATTCAATTTTGTTACAAAATTCATTCCATCACGATTTTTAGCGATAGTGAAATACTAATTCGATTTTGTAACAAAAGTCATTCGAAGCATATGTTGTTTTCTTTTAATGAAAGCATAATATACAAAACATAAAAAGACAACCGACAGTTCTTTTTCAAATAAATATATTTCCTTTGACTCTTCATGTTGGAAATTCTATTTCAATTTTTCAATCAAATTCATTTTATTGAAAAAGGTCCCATTTTTTTTAATTAAAAAAATGCATGTGTGTTTTACCTGAATTATTCATTTATATTAGTCGTTATATCATGTCGTGTATTTATTAACTTGATAAAAACAAAATATTAAATACAATATGTTTTTATTGTACTTGCAAATCATAAGATTGTCATGGTTAATTTTTAAGATTAGCGGTGGCAAAATGATTAAAAAATCAATTAATTCGACATATTAAATACAAGTCGAATAACTGATTATTAATTTTGAAAAACAATTTAAATGAATATTCATAATATCATTATTCATTTACCTATAGTTATTTTTTTTTATAATAAGTTCCTGTTTTCTGAAACTCTAAACTTATCTTGATTTTTAGTTTGTATTTTCATCCGAACATTCTGAAATCATGAGTAATATGAATATTTAGATAACCGTTGATTAATCAGTATTAAATATGTACAAATCATTTTTTTTACTCGTAATTTTTATTTAATTATTTATCATTTATTTAAATCCGATCCAATTCAACCATTTTCTATTTGGCATGATGGTAAGGTAGAATTCATCAAAGAGCAATTTGGTGGCTGCAGCAGTGCGAAGTTGACCGTAATAAAATACTGTAACTTACATATATAAAAATATATAGGGAAAAAGGATAAATATACCCCCAAATTATTGTAAATGGTATGTAGATACCTTCTGTCATACTTTTGGGATATTGGTGCCTCTGTCGTCCAAAAATTAGAGCATATATACCCTTAATACTAACTAATATATATACACGTGTCATAATCTTATCCACCGATCCGACATTTATTAAATATTGGATCGACGGATAAGATTGTGCCACGTGTCCCTATTTAGTTTTCCGTTAGAGTGAAGGGCATATATGCTCTAGTTTTTTGACGTCAGGGGCATCAATGTCCCAAAAGTATGACGGAGGGTATCTACATACCATTTGCAATAGTTTAGGGATATATTTGTCATTTTTCCCAAAAATATATTAACCGTTATAGTCTAGAGCTATGTTGTTGTGAGGGTTTCGTTAAAAAATAATACAGTATATATAAGTAAGATAATACATAAAATAGTTAAATAATATATCTTAGATATTCTTAACATAATAATGAATATATTTTTAAAATTCCCTAAATAGTCCTATTATAGCCGTCTATTTTTGCAACAAAAAAAAGAGAGTAAAATTTTGCGATAAATAAAAATGAAGCATCAATACTTTGATTTCAAAAACGTATGCATGCACCGATGCATATATAATATCTCATTTTAATTAAAAATTACGACGGGTTATATTATTTATCTGATTGTAATTATATATGTATTTTCAAAGTAAAAGTTGAATGTATGTCTGATCAATTTTATGTCAGTATATATGGACACAAGCCACTATCCAGTGTACACTTTTTTATCGAAAAATTACGTTATATATATGTCAAATTCTACATTTAAAGTTGGACATCCTTGACAAAAGTTATGTCTTTGGCGCAGTGATAATGGGTGTCTCTATGCATGAAGGAATTCCTTATTTGAACCTTAAATAACATAATATTTTTTTTGTTTGTTTTATTTTGACAGTCACACACTATTATATGTTATGAAATTTAATAATTCGTTATGGTATGTAATTTCTTAAAGTACCATTATATGGACTGAATCGAGATCGCTACGAATTTTGATCATTATTTTTCTGCTTTTTTATTGCCACCTTCTAGACACCATTGGGAATCCTTAATTAATTAAAGTGCTTTTTTAATTTATTATTTAATTCTCTGATACTTGAAATTATTCTTTAATTTGACATAATGACAAGTACAGTATAATGCTGATCTTTCTGAATTCTGATGACCTATCAAGTATTTCTACAATATTTCATTCTTATTAGTTATAATAAGCATACAAAATCTATGAATTGATTTTGAATCCTTTTGTTTCATTTTTTTTTTTAAATGATCATTTTTTTTCATGGGCAATTATTTAACAGATTATTTTATATGTTAGTATTATTTGGAAATTGTTTGTTAGATTTGATAAGAACCTGATGTTGAAAAATAAATAAATAAATAATATTTACGTAGAAATGCGGATATCTAATTCTTTTTAAGGATTCAAGCCTATTGCAATATAATCTTCACTGATTCAACAATATAACTTTTGACTTCTCCCCCTCTAGGATACAACTCCGAATTAGTTGAAGCTCCATATTCCTTCCATATATAGTCACTCTCTTTGTATATTAAAAAAAACGAAGACTTAGAATATTTTTCTTTCGTCTCAACCTAGAAATTAAGATAAATTAGTTGATACAATATATTATATTACATTGATAATTAGTGTCAATTTTTCTATAATATTATATTGTGTATGTTTTTTTTATTTGCCACCTTGGAGAGTTGTTGCGTGTGGCGACCCCTTAATTAAAATAATTATTCTTCTATGATTTAATTAATTGATTGATACTTGAAATTGTTCTTAATTTGAGACAATGACATCTATAAGTAGCTATGCTGATTGTTTCAATGACCTATCATGAATTTCTAGAATATTTCATCATCATTTTTATTATTATTATTATTATTATTATTAATATTATTATTATAATAATAATAATAATAATATTAATAATAATAAGCATAAAAAATCTATGGATTAGTGTAAATTAAATACTAATACAAATTCAATATAATTTTGTAAGATAAAGAGAATAGAGCAAACACAAACTTTATTCCTATGAAAATAAAAAATTGTTTAAAATGTGTGTAAAGTGTAAACATGGGTGAGAAATACACTATCCATGCCCAATATTTGCACCAAATGATGTTATATAAGGTTAATCTTAAAAGTCAAAAATCAAATTTAATTTACATATATATTGTATAATTAATCATCATTAAGTATCCAATTTTGAAAAATATATATATTTTGTGCGAAAATAAATTTCTTAAAAATGAGAAAAAATGAATTCTCTACCGTAGAAATAGAAAAAACAAATTCCACATAGATTGTGTCTTCTCCACTCTTCAAAATACTTCATCTTCACCGTTATCCTGTAGTCCCCCATCCCCATCCCTACATTAACTTATGTAGTATTTGTTTAGATTAGATACAAATACTTTTAGGATAATATTTTATTACTGAACACACAAAAATATTAATAAAGAATCCACTTATTTTTCCAAAAACATATTTCACTAAAATATTTCATTTCATACCGAAAACACCCTTAAGTATAAATTTGGAAGAAGGTTAACGCGCTAAATTAAAAGGTCATCAATTTTTACTAGAGCATATAAAAAAGGAAGTTGGTAAAATGGACCTAGAGAAGTTTAATGATGTGTAATGACAATTAGTACAAATGTTAACTAATGACTAATCTTCTTTTTTTTTTTGTCAATTTTGACTCTCTCTCTCTATATTGTTATATAATTATTTACGTAAGGATGTTTGGGATTTAAGGTTTACGAGTTTTAATAGTGACTTCAGATTAATATTATATTAAGTAATTTTACCACAAAATATTGTTAAAAAATTAGGAAAGTATCGAATCTGAACAAAAGTTATTGAAATTACATGAATATGTAATCGGCCTCTAGATTTGTTTTTACTACTCGAAGACTATTATAATCTAACCAAACATATTTTCGTCGAGTAGGTTTAAATCACTTTGTAGCGAAACATTACCTATTAGGGACCTTTCCATTTCGAGCTTGATTTTGGTTAAAAATTGAGAGTACTTTCCATTTATTTTACCACGTCCTTGGTAACGACTATCTTTGAATTTATTACTTCACAATATGTTAATTCTTAATCTTATTTGGTCATTATTTATTTAGAGCCTTGATTAATTAATTTCTTCGTGAATTAGCTATTGTGGGTGGTAACACACTATTCCTATCAAATGCCTTCTATTTTCTGAATTCAAACTCGAGATTTCTAATTACTGTGCCACTATAATTTTGACGTTGATATAAAAGAAAGAAAAAGAAGAAGATTTATTACTATAATATATTGTAGAAATTAAATTTTAATTTTTGTGTTTTCAAACTTCTTGGCTTTCTGCCCAAGGAAAAAATCTTCAATAATCCTATTACTTAATTAAGTAGGTTAAAATTTTCTTGGAGGCTGCTAGTCTATTTAAATCATTTTTAAAAAAGTTTTAATTGATATATTCAAATATGAAGAAAATTTTCAAATGTTTGTTATACCTGTTAATTAAGTAGAATATTATCTGTCAATTAACTTGATCTATTCGTTTTTTCACACATGTTTCTTGATTTTTTCCAAATCACTTACCTAATTCTGATTTACTAGAAACGCTGAATGAGTAATTAAGGTTAATTTTTTTACCTAATTCTGATTTACTAGAAACGCTGAATGAGTAATTAAGGTTAATTTTTTTGTTTAATCATCCATCCACAAATATTGACTAAGAAATTCAGGTTATTATCATTCGTTTCAATTTATTTATCTGATGTTGACTTGTATCTCACTATTAAATTTACACCTATAGAATAAATTCATATAATTTAAGAGTGTAGTTTTTTTGAGATAATGATCAAAATCATATTTGAAGTATTTTTTTTGTGAGTTTCGTATCTGAATTATTATGTGTTTGTGTTTTTTACATGAACTAACATCAACTATTTATCAAAACAGAAAAGTTTTCCTATATCCACAATATTAACAACAATATATCAAGTGTAATCCACAAGTTGGATCTGGGAGGATGATGTTGTATGCAACCTGCCTATCCTATCTTGTGAAGGTAGAAAGATTATTTTCGATAAATACTCGATTCGAGTAAGCATATGAACAATTAAATATGTAAAGCAATACAAAGGAAAGAAGTCATGTTGAAAACAACTAATTAATAAGAGAACAAGTAGCAACAACAAATAATATGATAAATGAAAAAGGGTCTAAAATACCCTTCAAGTATAGGAAATGAAACAAAAATACCCTCCTTCCACCTTTGGGCTCCACAATACCCTTTCCTCCACCTATATGGACCTATGAGTCAGTAGAATGTTTAGTGGGTCGAGTAAAATTTAGCTGGATCCGAGTTTGATTAGGAGAAATTATTATTTTTGGTTAATTTATTTTTCAGCCAATTAAAGGTTGCCACGTCATTAATAAAAGGATTAATTATTACTCTTAAAGAACGTGTTAAGTGAAAGGGTAATATAGGTGGATGAAATGGTATTTTGAAGCTCAAATGCGGAAGGAGGGTATTTTCGTTTCATTCCCTATACTTGAAGGGTATTTTAGGCCCTTCTCCGTTTGATAAATGAAGCAAAGGAAACAACAAATATTGAGACAAGAACTAGACAATGCTCAACTACATACTTATTAGTATTCTACACTAATTTTCGACCTCCAAATTGTTTTATCCGTACATATAAATTGAACTTGAAAAACGAACTAAGATTTCAAGCACGTGCAACAATGAGAAATGTGTTCCAACATCAAAGTCAAAGGTTGAAATTATGTAATGACCCTGAAGGTCATTTTTGAAAATTCTCAAAAAAATTATCATTTTACCCTTTTGATAGTTTTCCCAAACCTTGTTTGAGCAGTTTACGAAGCTAATTTTGAAATTTGATTGTAAAGTTGGGATTTTTGGAAGTTTTAGAGTTTTGGAGAGTTAAAGTTGTTAAAAGTGATTTTTTTGGTAACAACCGAAGCTACGAGTTTAGGAATTGAATTCCATAAGTTCCATCAGCTCTGGAACATGACTTTTGGGTTAGTAGGACTACTGTTTCAAGTCTTGAGGTATTCAAATGAGCTTTGGAAGAGTACTTTTTGTATTTTGAAAGTTGAAAGAACGCATAAGATAGTTGATCAAATCAACATTTGGTGATAGCAAGCTCGGAATGGAATTTCGACAGTTTCGTTTGCCCCAGAATATGATACTTGGTCTAGACGTATTATTGGTTTGGGTACAAGGCTTTTGATTTAATTTTGATCCATTAGACGGGATGCAAAGAAAATTAAGCCTAAAGCTTGACTTTAGTCAACGTTTGAGGTTAGAAAAGTTATTTTCGAATTTTTATGATTCCACTAGGTCCAAATGGTGATATTTGGTCTAGTTCAGATTTGATTCAGTTCTCAAAATTTTTGGATGAATTTCATGTCTTTGTTTAAAAATTTGGAGACTATTAAGTTAAATTTGACTTTAGTCAACATCGAATTAGAAAAATCTAAGTAATGAACACAATCGACTATATATGTAAATATCTCAATTTCCTTTTTCAATGATCCATTTAAAAACTAGTTGGTTTGGCTCATTCTATATTAGTCATTAAACTATTAATATTTTTGCTTGTTTAATAAAGGACATCAGTCACTCTTGTTCACAGTGGTTGAGGGGGTTTTCTCCGCACCGCTAGGTCACGAGTTCGAGACTTGATATGTTGCGAATTTGAGAAAAAAATAAGATATTCTAAAATATCTTCTTTTTTTTATTTTGTAAATTCAAATACATTTTGGAACATATAATTTTATAAACTTATCATGTTTTATAACAGGAGACTATTTGATACGTAAGATAAGAAAATAATAATATTTTCAGACTAGAATTTGATTATGATTTTTAATCAGTTCCAAAATTATTTTATTGTTATTCATTTAAAATTGTGAGATTACTATCCCATATAGAATTTGGGATAAAATGATTCTCGTACTTCATCCCCACATATCAAGATTACTAATTACAAATAAAATTATTATCATGTGATAAGAAATCACGAGTTTAAATCAAGCTCTTACAAAAATGTAGAATAATACTATATACAATACACTTTTATGATTCGACGTCGACTGTTAGACCCACTACCTAACGAAAACTTAGTACACTAATCTTTTTAAGAAATTTAACTTACTTATCATTAAGGCCAAAACATGTGCACTATGACTAATTTGTCCTTATTCAAACATGTGCGATATGACTAATAGGTACACACAATTGTCTTACAATTAAAGACATTGCGGGAGCCGAACTTGACCTCAACTGACATGTAAGTACTTCAATTTCGAGAGTGTACATCTAGACACTTCAAGTTGGTCTCAAAGGGTAACTAAGCACTCCAACTCGTTCTAAATGTGTCTCATGGACATTCAATGCTTACACACAGTTGTCTTACAATTAAAGACATTGCAATTAGGGAGCCGAACTTGGCCTCAACTGGCATGTAAGTACTTCAACTTCGAGAGTGTACATCTAGACACTTCAAGTTGGTCTCAAAGGGCAACTAAGCACTCCAACTTATTCCAAATGTGTCTCATGGACATTCAATGCTTACATGACACATAAATTTTGGTGGTGTCTATATGATCTCGTCGTAGCTTCAAGTGTTTAACTAACCTAGTGGAAACACTAGTTGAGGTGTCTAGAAGTGCATACTCCTACTTCACAAGTAGATGAGCATAATAATTGTAATCTCAGAAGTAGAGTTTGAAGAGAGTGGTGTATGTGCAGTCTCTATCCCTACTTTGTGAAGATAGAGAGATTGTTTCTAATAAACCCTCAGGCTTCAGCTCGAGTAAGCATATCAATAATTAAGTATGTCAAGCAAATCCAATAGCAAAGAAGTTATACTGAATACAACTAATTAATAAAAGAATAAATAGCAACGACAAATAATATGATAAATAAAGTAAAGAAAACAACAAATTAAATATTGAGACAAGAACTAAACAATGCTCGACTACATACCTATTAATATTCTATTATAATTTTCGACCTCCAAATCGTTCTATCTGTACATATATATTGAACGTGTAAAACGAGCTGAGATTTGAAGTACGTGTGGCAATGAGAAACGTGTTCCAACATCGAAGTCAAAGGTTGAAATTATTTTAAAAAAAATCACATTGAATTACCCACAATATAAATGTTTAATTGACATGACTTCCTCCATTTTCATATTATTGTTCATATTTCTCTTTTACATGTTTCTAAAATATTATAAATAAAAAATATATTTTTATTAATTTATCCTTACTTCTCTTAGATAAATTACACTCTATTTAAGAACAAGGATAACATAATATTATTGATATATCAATAATTACTACCTTGAACTCTTCACATTTAAAATTGGAATGATAATGCAAAATAGCAAATATTTAGCCTATATTAGGTATTATAGCTACAATTTAAGAAAATTATAATTCGTGGCTACAGTTTTCCCTATTCTCATTTTTCTCCAGATTTGTATAAATTCAGAATTTGTATAATTCTATTCCTGATTATATAAATCAAGAATTTTGTATATGCTTACCCCAAACTATTTGTATATGATTTATGAAAAATTCATAATAAATTATCATGTTTGTATATTGGCAAGCGAATTATACAAACGCAGTTCTGAAAAATTCCTAAATGTATAATACAAAATTTATATACACTTACCATATTTGTATATTCGCAAGCGAAATATACAAACAGCAGCCTACATAGCAAACG
>JAJOOO010001370.1:0-38982 GCA_029582685.1 Solanum piurae | reverse complement strand
ATGTG
Organism: Solanum piurae; assembly: GCA_029582685.1. Classification (NCBI taxonomy): domain Eukaryota; kingdom Viridiplantae; phylum Streptophyta; class Magnoliopsida; order Solanales; family Solanaceae; genus Solanum; species Solanum piurae. The sequence goes on along the minus strand of JAJOOO010001370.1, from coordinate 38,977 downwards.
TTGATATTATTGTTGGGTCTTGCTTGCTGGTAGGTTAGATGTATTTTAATGGTGATTTCACCTAGTGGTTGTGGTTTAAGTTAATGGGTTTGTAGTTGCAAATACAAAGCCACCCATGTGTTTTCGGTTTGCCCTAGAGGGAGGTCGCGAAACCAAGACCACTAGACTGATGGCCTAAGGAGTGGGTCGACATGAGGTTCAGCCCGAGAGGGTGGGCCCTATTTCCATATCCTAACACTCAGCTCGAGAGAGTGAGTGGGGTAAGGCGTAGGCTGGTCTTCATGCGGCAAATGGGTGTCCGAGAGGAACGCATTTGAAACGGGGTAAGTTGCCCGAGAGGGAACTTATTTCCATCTAAAACTTACCCTAGTCACTATTATCTTGCAAATTTTCTATTGAAAGCATGTACCCAACTATTTATCTCAACTTGTATTGCGGTCACACCCCAAGAACTCGTCCCCATACTTGAATTTCTTGTTATTTTTGTTGTTTTTACTTACTTGTGACAAAACCTCCAATTTGATATTTGACACTTTTGTTTCTCCCCTTTGATTTACAATTTTTTAATCGTAAATTTCTTTAGCTACGACTAGTTAGAACTAGATTTTACTTTTCTATAAATTCTCAAAACCGCTCCCTTGGGACACGACCCCAACCCTCGGTTGGGTTACTATATTATCGATGATCGTAGACACTCAAACCGTAGTTAGTGTCATTGGTCACGATAAGCATCAGTCGTGGGTCGAGGCTTGACCTCCCCTTATCTCCCTAGTTACAGTAAGGAACCACAAGCCAACCAGTACGGCCCGTCAACCCACCCACGGTCCGTGGGTGGGGGTTCCATAGGTCCAAGCAGTTTTTAAGATTTTAGTTTTAGTTAGGGGTTTAGGGAATTAATTAAGTAATTAGATAAGGGTTAGGGAGGTCGGTTAATGAGGTATTAAACCACCTATAAATACCTAATAAGACCCTAAACTAACTCAATTAAAATTCATCTAAGAACCCACTTCCTCTCAAGAAAATTCTCTCTCTAGAAGAAAATAAGAAGAAGAAGAGAAGGAACCTAGGTCGAAATTCACGATTGAAGCAAGCTTTCTTTAGGGCTTTGGATCAAGGTATTTTTAGCTTATTCATCTATGGGTTCTTCCATCCATTGATTCCTCTAGGTTTCCTCTAATTTGTGAAGAAGAACCCCAATCTAAGCAAGGGTTACTTCAATGTGTGGGTTTTAGTTAGGTATGATTCCAATTGGTTGGATAATATTTATTTATGGTTAATTTAGTGTTGATTCATGATATTATAATTAATTTATGTGAATTCCATGGTTAACCCTATAAAATAAAGTTTGTGGGTTTATTCCTTGTGAAGAGATTCTTGATAGATCTTCTAGAATTGTTATCATGTATAGAACTTGTTCAAGAGTATGAATATGAAAGCATGAATTGACACTAGATTTATGAATGTATGATAGATCATGAATTGTAGTGATTAAATTTGGGACTTTATGATGAATTATGCTTAGAATTGCCTATGACTAAGGCTAGTGACTAATATGTCTTGTGATTTAGTCTAGTATGATGATTGTGGAGTAAAGCTTGACAGTAGGGCTTGAAGTCATAATGTTGATCACTAGGACTTATAGAGTAGGTTTAATATGATAAGATAGCTTGCATGAATTTGGTATACAAAATAGATAGTGTTGTGGTGGAAGTCTTTTACCCACATGACCTACCTAGAACTATATGAATGCATGTATGTAGAATGTGAAAGGTATTCTCACATAGAATGGTTCTAATTGAAAGGTTAATAACCTAAATAGCTTGAAGTTGTGACATATGATCCCTTCATGTATAGCTTGTCTAGGTAGCATGAGTTAATAGTTCTCATGGTAGCTTGGGATTGAGGAATTATACTTTCCTAAGGTTATCTTGAATTAGCATTGGTAGGATGCTTTTCATGGTAGCTTGAATTAGTATAGGCATGGTAGCCTAGGATTGAGGATCTAAACTCTCCTAAGGGTAGCTTGGACTAGCATTATTAGAATGCCTCCATGGTTGCATGACTTGGTTAGGCCAAGACCACTTCATGGTAGCTTAGGATAGAGGATTTATACTCTCCTAAGGATAGCTTAGGATTGAGACACCATACTCTCCAAATGGTAGCTTATGGTTGAGGATTCATACTCCCCTAAGGGTAGCATGCATTATATTGAATGTTTGCATGGTAGCAATGTTGTGGTACTTGTACTCTTCCTTGTATAGCTTGGTTTGCATGATAGTGTGTCTTACCATGGTAGTTAGGTCTAGCCTAGTAGAGTGCTATTCTTTGATAGTCTAGAATGATAAATAGTAAGCATTGAGTAAGCTAGCTTAAAGAAGTACTTAGTGTGAATGGTAGTATGGGATGTTATTCATATATGGCACAAGTATGGCTTGAAGATACTTAAGAAGTGTCCTCTTTTGTGATGTATGCTTAGCTTGGATTGTTTCTATAGTTGCCTTCCATGATATGATTGACTTAAGATGACAGTTCCTTGTCTATATTAAGTAGGTCAATAGTGACCCCTATGAATAGTAAGCATGACTAGAGTGACTTCAAAGATATGCTTAGTGTGGGTAGTATTATAGGATACCATTCATGCATTGCACAAGTGTGCCTTGAGGTCACTTAGGAGTATAGTGCTCTTATGACATGAAAACCTAGGTCTTGACTATGAATGTGGACTATGCCCAAGAATGAGCAAAAAGAGGTACTTAGCTTGGATAGTATTATGGGATGCTATCCTTGCCTTGCACAAGTATGCATGGTTTGAGGTGGCTTGTGAAGTAGTTCTCTTGTAATATGAAAGACTAAAGGTTGAAGTATGTAAATATGAAAGTCTAAGTAAAGACCATGCCATGAACATGATGTATCTCCTATGCTCATTTACTATGTCTTTTGTCGGAGATTATGCTATGATTATGTTATTATCTCTTATGCTTATGTCTTATGTTGACTAACCATTTTGAGATGCTCTTATGATGTTGTGCTAGCTATCATACTTGGTACATTTTGTACTAACGCATACATTGCCTACATTCTAATCAAATGTAGAGTTGCGGAGATTGAGTTCCTTTAAAGGCTGGGTTTCTAAGGTGCAAGAAGAGTTGAAAAATTGGCGAGTCCTCATAGCTTCGAGGATATAACCATTATTTCCCTTTATGTCATTTCTTTATGTTATAGAATTTTATATGGGCTGTGTCCTAAGACTTTTATTCAAGAGTTTAATAGATGGTTTGAGACAAAGATATAGTAAAGACATCCGCTTGGTTTATTAAAATGTTTTCGATTGTATGGTTTCAAAGAAGTTTTAAATTTTCCATACTTTTCTATTATCTTATGTTATGATTATGCTAAGGTCTTGTATGAGACCCCTTTGGGTTCAAGTATGCCATGTTACACCTAGGGTATACCCTTGTGTCGTGACATTGACATTCAGCCTCGTTACAAGCCTTAAAAGACCTTTGTGATCTTGACTGAGATGAAATGAATGTTTATTGGAATATAAGGGCAAGCCTATGGGTGGAGTCATTCATGTGTTCATCTTTGCGAGTGTGAGAGTTGTATGTGATTCCGGGACCTTAAATTGTTGAGGAATTTTGTGTGAATATGGAATCATCTTCATTGTGAGGGCACTTGAATAACTTTGTTGAGCTTGAACTTACATTTGAAGCAAGCATTGTGAGCTTGAGTACACTTGATAATGGCGAGTTACAATTTTAAACTCGGAATGCACAATTGATCATTGTATGTGTAGTTTGAACCTCATTGTGCGCATTTATGTTAAATATTATGTAGCACTGTTTGTAGACATCCTTATTGAACTGATTGATCTTGAGTTTTACTTGAGGATAAACAAAAGTTTAAGTTGGGGGTGTTGATGAGTCTGAGATTTAAACTCACTTAGGTCTTTGTTTTGATAGTATAAGTGTCCTCAAATTCCTATTTATCCCCTAAAATGATGTGAAAGTGTTGATTTGCAGATAAGAACGCTAAGGAGCAAGGCAAGGACACTACCAGGCAAAAAAGAACTAACAAGCTAAAGAAGTGAAGAAAAGCGATCATGGTGATCGCCAAGACCACTTGACGAACCACCGAGTTGCTCTTTAGCTCGCCCAAAGTTCCAGTGTGCCAGCCTTGGGAAAAAACCTATTTGGTGACAGGAATGGGCAGTTGGTGAATCGCCGAACGACTCTGGATGCAACCTTGATCGCCCAAACTTACAGGACCTGAGGACTTATGGCCAAGGAAAATTGGCGATGGAAGGAAGAGAAGGGAAAATCGCCGACCTGTTTGTTGAGGCACGACTTACTTCGCCCAATGACATTTCATGCCAATTATTGGACAATTATAGATTAAAATTTTAAATACAGAGACAGAAGTTCTGATCCATAAGATTGAGAGTTAGAGTTTTCTTTGAGTTTTTCAGTTCCTATTGTAGACATTGAGTATTTCTAAGCTTAATTTTGAGGATTTGTAATTGGGGTTTTGAACGGAATCATCTTGGAGAATTGTAAAGACTTTGAGACTTTCACCCAGCTGATGGCTAATCTAGTTGGTAATGGTTTTTATGTTTTTATGTTGTTTAGCTAAAACACCAATTCTTGGGGTGTGATCATGTGATTGTGGGCTTAATTAGCTTATGGGTATTGTTATTTACTGATTTATATGCTTAATTGAAGTGGGTTTAATTGATAGCTGTGTTTTAATCTATGAATTGTAGTTGCTAATGCAATTCTAACGCTTGCTTGAGAAAGAGGCTTTAGAATTAAAGCTTTCGATTGATGATTGTAGTTATTGGGTTGATGTGGGTTTAACTCGGAAGAGTAAATCCTAAATTTAATTCTACCTATCTAGCTCGAAAGAGTAGATAAATTAAGGTTTTGGGCTGTTCTTATTGATAAGCTTGTTGATGTTTGAAAGAAATCATTTGAATCGTAGTAGTTGTTCGGGAGAAAACTATTACACCTATGGTCAAGCCTACCTACTGATATTTAGAAATTCATTAGTAATTTCAATTACCTGTATAGTGAAATTAGCCTATAATCGATCACATCCCGAGAATTCCTCTCTATAAATTGTTAATTCCTCTATTTTTGATTGTGCTTCAACTGATAATTGACAATCAAAACCCCATCTGACATTTGTTGTCAACCCCTTAGACTTGTTTATATGTTTTCGATAACTTATATTCCTATAACCGATTAGACCACATTCGTAACTTCATAACTGAATTTGAACAGGTACTGTTCCCAGTGGGTTTGACCCCAACTCTTCGTTGGGTTTTATACTAGTTAACAATCGTCTACACCTAGAATTGGATGAGGTGTATTCAACGTTAATCACCCACCATTTGCATACACAAAAAATAGGAGAAGTCAGGAACCTCGATGTGGACTACGGTCCATCGATAGACCGTCGACACATCCGTGATTCCAACTTCAGAGACCCTGAGATTGTTTTCTTGATCTACGGAGGTGACCAACGGTCCGTAGGTCCCAAAAATATCTACTGTCCAGATTTTTTTAGATTTTTTGTTTAAGCCCAAATGGTGTTCTAAAATTCTTTCTTGGGTCTTGTTGATTTTTTTAAGTACTAACATGTCTTCCACATGTACCATGGCCCCTAAACAAGCACCTGAGTATGCGAGGAAGGGCAAGTCCAAATCTGTCGCACCATCACGATGCTTGATCAATGAGTCCATCGAGGACAAGTATATCCCGGAGACAACCAGAGGTTCCAGTATTGCCCCCGGACCACAAGGAACAGGGTCAGGCATATTTTATCATCCATTGACGAGGTCTAAGTCACTGCCCCCTAGTCTGAGGAGCGGGCTTCAGCTGTAGGAGAGTCGCAATCTAGCTCTAGGTCCAGCGGCACTGTCACTTCCTCTTCTGAGGTAGATAACATGGGGGAATCCCAGGACCCTTCCAGAGTTGAGCTGGTTCCCAATTCCATAAGGCCGAACAAGTGGTGTGTTGCAATTCAGTATCAGATATATGATGATAGAAAGCTGCTCAATGGACACCGGAAGATGGCTAGGACCATTACTGAGGAGCGTCGGGTACTGATAGGGAGCATTCGTATTGTGCCCGTTATTGAGGAGTTGTTCCAGAGGCACAAATATGAGTGGATGGCACAAAGTCCGGTTAATTTTAGTGAAGAGATGACTCGTGAGTTCTACTCCTCTTATGCCGCTACTGTCCGCAATGCTATGCCCAAAAAGGATAAGCCACAGTTCAAGTCCTAACTTAAGGCCACACCGGTGTGCAACTTCTACGTTGACATCTCCGAGGCTACCATTCACCATTTTATTTACGACCTAGCCCACACTCTGCCGATTAATGCAGCAAAGTACGACTAAAAGATGTGTATTGTTCAGAGTGGGGCATTTCAGAGGGATGCCGAGCAGAGAGAGACACTACTGAGGTGGATGGCCCATCACACAGTAGAGGAGAGAGAGAACACTGAGTGGTTGAGGAATATAACACTGCCTATCATAAAGGTAACCCTGATCTTCACCACAAAATTGTTTTGGTCTGTGGTTCGTACTAAACTGTCCCCTACACAGGCAGCTAACGTTGTTACTTAGGACCGGGCTATGATGCTACCAGTGACTATGGTAGGACTGGAGCTTGATTTCTCCCGCATCTTGATTACCGAGATCCATTAGAGGGCATTTAATACTATTACTACTATTCCCTTCTCTTGTATTATATTCCATCTTTGTAGGGAGGCTCTGGTGACTATTTGGCATTGTGATAGGCTGACAGAGGCGACCAAGACTGTGGACATCAGCCTCATTAGAGATGATGAAAATCTTGCTGCTCCGCGGAGGGACTTACAGGTAGACCTACTGTCGTTGGGTGTTGATCTTGCTGTTGATGTGGAGCACATTCAGGCAGATGACACCACCATACCTCCCACTTCTGTAGATGCCCAGGTTCCCCCTTCCACTGCCACCAGTCAGGCCATGAGCTCATCCCGAGCCACTCCCCTTTAGGGTCCACTATAGTTCTTCTGATTGAGTCCGAAAGTCAGAGGCCTAGATGGTTACCTTACTCTAGCACATGAGGCCTTGGATGCAATGATCTATTGAGGAGTCCAAGGCTCGTATGGAGAAGATGATGGATATGAAGACTCAAGCGATCCAGAAGTGCCTTGCAGCATTCGAGTCTAGAGTCCTGGAGAGGGCTGCTCCTACTATTGATATCACCACCTTCTAGATGGAGTTGTCTAGCCTCTGTGCTGATGTTGCTGCCCTTCTGCCCCCCTTGAGACTGTACCAGAGGCTGCACCTCCGGTTGAGAAGGACGAGGTGGTGATGATTCCCTCTTTGGTGACACTGTACCACCACCCGACCCTTCCCATATGGTTGGGAAGCGCCACCGCTCCTCTAATCTCACTTCCAACACTGTGGAGGCTCGACGAGCAAGGAAGAGGGAGCACCAACAGTTAGAGGCAGCCTAGCGGCAGTCGATTATTGATGAGGGGATGAGTCTGCAGCGGGCCCGTAAGATTGGTGTTGGTCCGTCAGGTTCGGGAGCTCTACTGAGGGTGTTACTACTGTTGGTTAGTACGCAACTAATGGCGTCCCTAGTATTGATCCAGTAGGTTCAGGGAAACCGAACCCACCCGCCTCTTGATGGGTCTTCGGCGCATATGCGCCACATGTTTGCTTCACCCTATGCTTTACTTTTTTGCTTCTTTTCATTTAGGGCAATTGCACTATATTTTGTGATCTTGAGTGAGCTGAACGAATGTTGATTGGAAAATAAGGGCAAGCCTATGGGTGGAGTCATGCATGTGGTAATCTTTGTGAGTGTGAGAGTTGTATGTGACTCCAGGACCTTAATTTATTGAAGAATTTTGTGTGAATATGGAATCATCTTCGTTGTGAGGGCATTTGACTACCTTTGTTGAGCTTGAACTTCCATTTGAAGAAAGTATTGTGAACTTGAGTACACTTGATAATGGCGAGTCACAATTTGAAACTCGGAGTGCACAATTGATCATTGTATGTGTAGTTTGAACCTTATTGTGTGCATTTATGTTGAATCTTATGCAACACTACTTGTAGACTTCCTTGTTGAACTGATTGATCTTGAGTTTGACTTGAGGACAATCAAAAGTTTAAGTTGGGGGTGTTGATGAGTCCGAGATTTCGACTCATTTAAGTCTTTGTTTTGATAGTATAAGTGTCCTCAAATGCCTATTTTATGCTCTAAGTGTTGATTTGAAGATAAGAAGGCTAAGGAGCAAGGCAAGGACGCTACCGGGCAAAAAAGAACTAACAAGCTGAAGAAGTGAAGAAAAACAATCCTGGTGATCGCCAAAACAACTTGGCGAACTGTCGAGTTTCTCTTTAGCTCTCCAAATGTTCCAGTGTACCAGCCCTGGGGAAGAACCAATTTGGCGACAGGAATGGGCAGTCGTTGAATCGCCGAAGGACTCCGCGATGGCAACCTTTATCGCCCAAAATTACAGGACCTGAGGACTGATGGCCAAGGTAAATTAGCGATGGAAGGGAGCGAAGGGCAGATCATCGACCTGGTTGGCGAGGCACGATTTACTTTGCCCAATGGCATTTCAGGCCAAAAATTGGACAACAATAAATTGAAATTTTAAATGCAGAGTGAGCAGTTCTGATCCCCAAGTTTGACAATTAGAGTTTTCTTTGAGTTTTTTAGTTTCTATTGTAGACTTTGAGGATTTCCAAGCTTAATTTTGAGGATTTGTAATTCGGTTTTTGAACTGAATCATCATGGAGGATTGTAAAAACTTGGAGACTTTCACCCAGCTGATGGCTAATCTAGTTGGTAATGGTTTTTATGTTTTTATGATGTTTAGCTAAAACACCAATTCTTGGAGTGTGATCATGTGATTATGGGCTGAATTAGCTTATGAGTATTGTTAATTACTGATTTATATGCTTAATTGAAGTGGGTTTAATTGATAGTTGTGTTTTAATCTATGAATTGTAAGTTGCAAAAGCAATTCTAACTTAGAATTCTGAGCTTGCTTGAGAAAGAAGTAAAAGAATCAAAGCTTTCGATTGAAGATTATAGTTATTGGGTTGATGTGGGTTTAGCTCGAAAATCCTAAATTCAATTCTACCTATCTAGGTCGAGAGAGTAGATGAATTAAGGTTTTGGGCTGTTCTTATTGATAAGCTTGTTGATGTTCGAAAGAAATCATTTGAATTGTGGTAGTTGTTCGAGAGAAAACTATTACACCTATAGTCAAGCCTACCCATTGATATTTAGAATTTCGTTAGTAATTTCAATTTGCCCATATAGTGAAATTAGCCTATAATCGATCACATCTTGAGAATTCCTCTTTTACAGATGCCCAGGTTCCCCCTTCCACTGCCACCATTCGGGCCGCGAGCTCATCTCAAGCCACTCCCCTTTCAAGGCCCACTCTAGTTCCACTGGCTCGAGTCCAGAAGTTGGAGGCCCAGATGATTACCTTGCTGCAGCACATGAGGCCTTTGATGTAACAATTTATTGAGGAGTCCGAGGCTCGTATGGAGCAGATGATGTATAGAAAGATTCAGACGATCTAGAAGCACCTTGATGCATTCGAGTCTAGAGTCCTGTAGAGGCCTGCCCCTACTATTGATATCACCCTTTTATAAAAGGAGTTATCTAACCTCCGTGTTGATGTTGCTGCCCTTCTAGGACCCACTAAGACTGTACTAGAGGCAGCACCTGCGGTTAAGAAGGACGAGGTGGTGATGATGCCCTCTTTGGCGATACTGTACCACCACCCGACCCGACCCTTCCCGTATAGCTGGAAAGCACCACCGCTCTTCTAATCTCACTTTCGACACTGAGAAGACTCGACAAGAAAGGAAGAGGGAGCGCCAACAGTTAGAGGCAATCCAGCTACAGTCGATCATTGATAAGGAGATGAGGTAGCAGCGGGCTCGTGAGATTGGTGTTGGTCAGTCAGGTTTGGGGAGCGCTACTGAGGGTGTTCCTACTGTTGTTTAGAACGCAACTGATTGCGTCCCTAGTATTGATCCAGTAGGTTCCAAGAAACCAAACCCACCCACCTCTTGATGGGTCTTCAGCGCATATGCGGCACAAGTTTGCTTCACCTTATGCTTTACTTTTTTGCTTCTTTTCATTTAGGGCAATTGCACCATATTTTGTCATCTTGAGTGAGCTGAAACAAATGTTGATTGGAAAATAAGGGCAAGCCTATGGGTGGAGTCATGCATGTGTTCATCTTTTTGAGTGTGAGAGTTGTATGTGATTTTGGGACCTTAAACTGTTGAGGAATTTTGTGTGAAAATGGAATCATCTTCGTTGTGAGGGCATTTGAATACCTTTGTTGAGCTTGAACTTGCATTTGAAGCAAGCATTGTGAACTTGAGTACACTTGATAATGGCGAGTCACAATTTGAAACTCGGATTGCACAATTGATCATTGTATGTGTAGTTTGTACCTTGTTGAACTGATTGATCTTGAGTTTTACTTGAGGACAACCAAAAGTTTAAGTTGAGGGTGTTGATGAGTCCGAGATTTCGACTCATTTAGGTCTTTGTTTTGATAGTATAAGTGTCCTCAAATGCCCATTTTATGCTCTAAACTGATGTTAAAGTGTTGATTTGTAGATAAGAAGGCTAAGGAGCAAGGCAAGGACACTACCGGGCAAAAAAAGAACTAACAAGCTGAAGAAGTGAAGAAAAATGATCCTGATGATCACCAAGACTACTTGGTGAACCACCGAGTTGCTCTTTAGCTCTCCCAATGTTCCAGCGTGCCAGACTTGGGGAAGAACCAATTTGGCGACAGGAATGGGAAGTCGGTGAATCACCGAACGACTCCGCGATGGGTACCTTGATCGCCCAAAGTTACAAGACCTGAGGAATGATGGCTAAGGCAAATTAGCGATGGAAGGGTGCGAAGGGCAGATCGCCGACCTGGTTGGCGAAGCACGACTTACTTCGCCCAATGGCACTTCTGGCCAAAAATTGGACAACTATAAATTAAAATTTTAAATGCAGAGTGAGCAGTTCTGATCCCCAAGTTTGACAATTAGAGTTTTCTTAGAGTTTTTCAGTTCCTATTGTAGACTTTGAGGATTTCCAAGCTTAATTTTGAGGATTTGTAACTACGTTTTTGAACTGAATCATCTTGGATCATTGTAAAGACTTGGAGACTTTCACCCAGCTGATGGCTAATCTAGTTGGTAATGGTTTTTATATTTTTATGATGTTTAGCTAAAACCCCAATTCTTGGGATGTGATCATGTGATTATGGGCTGAATTAGCTTATGAGTATTGTTATTTACTGATTTATATGCTTAATTGAAGTGGGTTTAATTGATAGTTGTGTTTTAATCTATGAATTGTAGTTGCAAATGCAATTCTAACTTAGAATTGTGAGCTTGCTTGAGAAAGAAGCTTTAAAATCAAAGCTTTCAATTGAAGATTGTAGTTATTGGGTTGATGTGGGTTTAGCTCGAAAAAGTAAATCCTAAATTTAATTCAACCTATCTAGCTCGAGAGAGTACAAGAAATAAGTTTTTGGGTTGTTCTTATTGATAAGCTTGTTGATGTTCGAAAGAAATCATTTGAATCGTGGTAGTTGTTCGAGAGAAAACTATTACACCTATAGTCAAGCCTACCCACTGATATTTAGAATTTCGTTAGTAATTTCAATTACCCGTATACTGAAATTAGCCTATAATTGATCACTTTCCGATAATTCCTCTTTATAAATTATTAATTCACCGCGAAGTTCTTTTGTTTTGTGGTTCGTACTAGAGTGTCCCCTACACAGGTGGACAACGTTGTTACTTGGGACCGGGCTGTGATGCTAGCAGTGATTATGGCGGGGCTGGCGCTTGATTTCTCCCGCATCTTGATTGCCAAGATCCATGAGATGGCATTAAAGACTACTACTACTATGCCCTTTCCTTGTCTTATATTCCATCTCTGTAGGGAGGCTTCGGTGCCTATTTGGCATTTCGATAGGCTGACAGAGGCGACCAAGATTGTGGAGATCAACCTCATTAGAGATGATACAAATCTTGCTGCTCCATGGAGGGACTTATAGGTGGACTACTGTCATTGGGTGTTGATCTTGCTGTTGATGTAGAGCACATTCAGGCTGATGACACCACCATACCTCCCACTACTGCAAATGCCCAGGTTCCCCCTTCCACTGCCACCAGTCAGGCCGTGAGCTCATTCCGAGCCAGTCTCCCTTCAGGGTCCACTCTAGTTCCTCTGGCTCGAGTCAAAAAGTTAGAGGCCCAGTTGGTTACCTTGTTGCAGCACATGAGGCCCTGGATGCAGTGATCTGTTGAGGAGTCTGAGGCTCGTATGGTGTAGATGATCGATAGAAAGATTCAAGCGGTCCAGAAGCGCCTTGATGCATTCGAGTCTAGAGTCCTAGAGGGACATGTCCCTACTATTGATATCACCACCTTCTAGATGGAGTTATCTAGTCTCCGTGCTGATGTTGCTGCCCTTTTATCTCCGCTGAGACTGTACCGAAGGCTGCACCTGCGGTTGAAAAGGATGAGGTGGTGATGACTGGCCTCTTTGGCGACACTATACCACCACCTAATCCTTGTCGTATGGGTAGGAAGCGCCACCGCTCCTCCGATCAGACTTCCGACTTTGAGGATGCTCCACGAGCAAGGAAGAGGGAGAACCAGAAGTTAGAGGTAGCCCAGCTGCAGTCGATCATTGATGAGGAGACGAGGCAGCAGCGTGTTCGTGAGATTGGTGTTGGTCCGTCAGGTTCAGGGAGCGCTACTAAGGGTGTTCCTACTGTGTGTGAGGGCGCAACTGATGGCGTCCCTAGTATTGATCCCGTAGATTCTAGGAAATCGAACCCACCCCACTTTAATGGGTCTTCGGCGCATATGCGTCACTGGTTTGCTTCACCCTATGCTTTACTTTTTTGTTTGTTTTCATTGAGGTAAATTGCACCATATTTTTTAGGGGGTGGGGTAAATGGGTTTTGAATGATAGGGTGAAGTCTGAGTAACCCAACTGATAATCCTCCCTTGGGGTTTTCTTTCCTGTGTTCTTTTTTCCTAAGGGACTGATTTACTTTTATGTTGAACCAGCATGTTTAGGATTGTATGTGTAGAAGTAAGTAGAAAAATGAAAGAATGATGGCATACGAGCATGAAATTGATACCTGTCCAAAATTTTCGAAATGTGCTAGATCTATGGGCTTAATGAGTTGAATGTGTTGGATCTTCATATGACATGATAAGGAATCGGTATGATAGCATGACTTAAGTTATAACCTGAACTGGGTAATTCAATAATCCGTTAATAAAATAATATGCCAAGCGCGTGTGAGTAAATGTTGTATGTTCATGCAGTATGTGCCAATCTAGAAGTTACCCCGTTTGTCCTGCTAAGATAATCTAGGCTAGAAATTGAGAAATGATCATAGGCCCTTGTTCAAATAAGTCCACTCAAGCCTAAAAGTAAAAAAAATGAAATAAATGCTCCCTTAGATCCAAATGTTTGAGCCTAACGAATACCACTTCTTTCAATACACCATACTGACCTTCCTTAAAAAATTGTTTTGGCGCTAGTCCCTCCTTAGACATGTGCACCTTACTTTAGGCCAAAAGCCTAAGTTGAGGGTGGTTAATTCAAAAAGTTACCTTAATCTTGGCCCTGGTCTGACATCAGATATTGTGCACCTCAACTCATGCAAAATACATAAGTTGAGGGTGGCTATGAAAAAGGAAACCGAAAGAAAAGGGTATGAAAAGAGTTGTGTGTGGAAGAAAGAAAAAAGATGTGACTGAAGTCAAAAGAAACAAAAAGAAGAATGATAAAGATGCTGAAAAACAAAGAAAGATGAAGTAAAAGATAAAGAAAAAGTGAAAAATAAGAGCGATAAAGTCAAAGTCACATCTGTGCTGAAGAAAGTCAAGGAAAAGAGCAGAAAATAAAAATATGTCAAGAATTGGTTGAAAAAAGAGGTAAAAAGCCAATGTAATGTCAATGAGGGCAGAAAATTCACTAAAGGTACCCAAATGTACCCTACCTAACCCTGAGCCTATGTTACAAGCTAATAAAGTCCTATAATGATCCTAGTGACTAGTTTGGAGAGTCTATGCAGTGAAAATAAGGGCTAGCCTATGGTATTGAGCACTAACTGTATTTGAAGTCACTTCTGAGCGTGAGTGTTGAATGAAGCTTTGAACTTCAAAATATACTTATTGTGTGAAAAACTATCTTCTTGAAGTAAGGGCACTAGTTACATTGTTGGAGATTTGGTACTTTGGTGATTGTGAAAAATGTATGTTGTGATGTCTATTGGTCTATCTATGTCATGTTTTGATCCACATGAGTTAGCTTGTTGAGTCTGGATGAAAAGATTTGCACTAAGTGATGTAATTGATTGAGAAAGCCATGTGATTACTTGAGTTTGAATGTTTGCTTCTACATAAGTGTCGTTTAGAGTTTTAGTGTGTCGCTTGAGGATAAACAACAAGTTTAAGTTGAGGGTGTTGATATACTATGAGTTTACGGTATTTTTGATGCATTTCACTTAGAGTTTGTGTGTCTTGGGCTAGCTTGTTATAAGAAATAATGTTTTTGTGTATTTCTTGCAGAAAATAGGCTTGGATGCGGTTTGATTGAGAGAAGAGCTGAAAAGTCCAGAAGTAGCCACTGACTGAGCCAATCACAGACCGTATGTCCTTTGACGGGCTGTAGGTGGACGATCGTAGGTCCTGGTCAGAAAGCTGATTTTCAGTACACAAACGTGACAGGACGGACAATAGTCCAATCAACAGATCGTAGGTGGAACCGTCGTCTGAAGGCCCTGAAATATTGCCCAAGTGTTGATCCACGGAGGGAGACCACGGACCGTATGTTGATCCACGGTCCGTAGGTCGTGTCGTTGATTGAAACTGTGTCTGAGCTGTTATTTCCTTCTTCTTTTTTGTAGTTGGTTTAGGATTTGTTTTCTATAAATATTAGTTATAATTTCCATTTTGGGGGGTTAGCCATTATTGTAGACTTTTGCTTTTGGTATTTTGGAATTCTTTTTGCAAACATTGAGCAATTTAATTTCCAAAAGTCGATTTATGCAATTTGACTTTGAATTTCAATTCAAGATTTCGGTTTTCATCTATTCTAATTGTAAGTTCATGATTTCTTTTAACCTAATTATGAATTGTGAACTCTCAAGCAAAAGTAGCTAAATCCACAACTAGGGTTGTTGTAACCATGAGCAATTAACAAAGTATGAATAATAATTAAAGTAATTCTTGAATAGTGTTTATGCATGTATTGCTAATCCTTTTGTTTAGAATGCTTTTTAACGGTGGCCAACATTAGAACTCACCTCGTTCCTACTTGCCTTACCAAGGGGGTAATGAATGAGAAAAGGATTAAATAACAAAGATTTAGTTAAGGATTTGCTTCTATCTAATAATCTAACTTTAATCAATCGAAGTGAGGGTGAAAACCAACCTAAATTGACATGATGACTAATCTGGGGTGAAGGTAAAGGTTAGTAAAGCACACACTCGTAGATTTACCTAGTATCGAGTGAAAGTTCCTGCTAGGATTACCAATCACGTAGGAATACATAACTTATCAGCCTTGCATGTCAAGCACTAGGATATGATTACTATGTTAAGAGCTTGTGGGGAACACATATACCCTAGTTTCAATCTTATATTGATAACTCAAATTGTGAATCTTGTTTACTTGTTACTTAATCATCAAATCAACAATCCGTGACTTATTTACAACATTCCCCCTGTTTAATTTTCTCGGAAATAGTTTGACTAAATGGAGATAATTGTGAGTTAAGGTTAAGTCTGAACCATATTCCTCGTGGGATCGATCCCAACCTACAAGTTGGGTTCTTTATTTTGCAATGACCGCTTATACTTCTTTAGGGAGGTGTAATTTGAGCGTATCAGATTTCTCTATAGTTTACTTCATGAGGTATGTGGGATTTCACTAGTGGGTTCTTTCATTCATTAGGTCCCTAGAATTCAGTCAATTCTTCAGCTTTTCCATAAATTGTTTAGACCTAGGGTTCCCAAATCTTAGGGATCCATTGGAATTTAGCTTCTATAGTTTCTATTATTTAAATTACATGTTTCTTGGAGAATTAGTATAGTCCCATGTATAAAACATAGAAACCCTAGCTTATGTTAATTTTCTGTATTTCATGAATATACTTGCTAGGTGGATTAGTCAGACAATTATGCTTCAAAATTCGAATGCCATACCTTTCAGTATGTATGATGCATTCACAGATAATTATTAGTATTTTGAGCAATTCAGTATTACAGTTGCATTCTAGCTTTATATTCAATTGGGAGTAAACTTAGCATCGAGTTGGACGAGGGTTTAGCGTACCCTCAAGTCGCAGAACTATGTGCCCCCGTAGGTTTATAAGTCCCCTCTGTTGTGCATCAGTTTTAGTGATCATGCCACAATCATGTCTTTATACCCTGGCAAGGTATATTGTGTCCTCTCGATTGGGTGTACCCATCAGACCCTACGTTTAACTCACGTGGTTCATGTCGATTAATAGTATCTCCCATAGTCAGATTCATGTTTCATTGGCCATGTTTTCAGTATTTATTTTAGTAGTCAGTTCACAATGTTATATCTTCATGATTAGTACTTGGTCATTGCATCCAACTCAACTTTCAGTTATGCTTCAATATATTTATTTACTTGTTTAATTTATATTGTTCAACTTAGCATATATCCTGCATGCTAAGTATACAAAATACCGACTCATACTTTTGCGCTACATCATTGTATGATGTAGGTTCAGGTGCTCAGCATCTAGACCACACTTAGCTCAACTTCCGGTCCATACTCAGCAACTTCAGTGGTGAGTCCTTATAGTTCGAGGATGATAGACATGCTTTACTTTTAAGTATTCACTTTTCAGTTTTAGTCTTGTTAGAGTTAGTTGGGGGGATGTCCGAACAACTTAGATCAGTTAGAGGCTTTCATACATAGAGTAGATTCAGGTTGAGTTCTTAGTGTTGTTTTGAGTCAACACTACACTCTTCATATATTTTATATATTCATATATGATGGATTTTCCCCATTTCAGATATTAAACTATTTTTAGATTCCGCACAGTGCATGTTTTTATTGAACTTGTATAGATATGTTATGCCATAGGTTAGCTTGGGGTTACTTGTGACACTAAGCACCGTGTTGCATCTACGAGGTAGCCTCGGGGCATGACAAACTTGGTATTAGAGCCTCAGGTTCAAGAGTCCTAGGGTATCTGAAAGCCTCACTAAGTAGAGTCTCTTTCATGGGTGTAAAGTGCGTCACACCTATGAGGAGGAGGCTACTAGGTGTTCTAAGAAAAATTTCCCTTCTTTCTTTTCCTGCTCGTGCATAGAGTATTAACTATATTTAATCTCCTTTTAACTCGTGCTCTTCATATTTTGGAAAATTCTTCCCATAAGAGCTAATGCAAGGAATCAGCCACTAGCTCCAACAAAACCATTAAATGAGGAAAACATGCATGATGAGTTCAGGGTTGCTTTCCAAGTTCTCGTTGATGCTTATTTTGACCAACAACACTAACTACGGTTCGTGTGTCTATGATTGTCGATAATATAGTATCCCAACCAAGGGTTGGGGTCGTGTCCCAAGGGAGCGGTCTTGAGAATTAATAGAAAAATAAAATCTAGTTCTAACTAGTCGTAGATAAAGGCATTAACGATTAAAAACATTGTAAATCGAAGGGGAAACACAAAAGTGTCAAATATCAATTTGGGGGTTTTGTCACAACTAGGTAAAAACAACAAAAATAACAAGAAAATCAAGTATGGGGAAGAGTTCTTGGGGTGTGACCACAATACAAGTTGAGATAAATGGTTGGGTACATGCTTTTGATAGGAAACTTGCAAGTTAATAGTGACTAGGCTAAGCTTTAGATGGAAATAAGTTCCCTCTCGGGCAACTTACCCCGTTTCAAATGCGTTCCTCTCGGACACCCATTTGCCGGATGAAGACCAGCGTAGCCTTACCCCACTCACTCTCTCGAGCTGAGTGTTAGGATATGGGATTAGGGCTGATCCTCTCGAGCTGAACCTCATGTTGACCCACTCCTTAGGCCATCAGTCTAGTGGTCTTGGTTTCGCGACCTCCCTCTCCAGCAAGCCGAAAACACATGGGTGGCTTTGTAGTTGCAACAACAAACCCATTAAATTAAACCACAACCACTAGGTGAAATCACCATTAAAATACATCTAACCTATAGCATGCAAGACCCAACAATAATATCAACACATATTTGCTAAATCACACCCCAATAATGGGGTTTTTTAGCCACACATCAAGAAATAACAAAATACACCTAAAATGATAGTGAAATCAAATGGGTATAAGAAATTAAACCTTGATTTAAGCAAAGGAATAAGAATAGAGAAGACCCACTTCCAACTTGGGGAAGATGAACTCATTTCTTCAAGGCTCCCAAAAACCTTCTCCAATTTTGAGAGTAAAAAAGTACTAAAAATTATATTGTCTAATATTTGATACTACAAAAACTAATACTAAGCTATAACTCTCAACGAGTATTTATAGTTTTCAAAAATATGTGTTGCGGTGGATTATTTGGCGACATTAGTCGAAATTGCCAATCAACTCGATGATTCACCCTTTGGTATAGTTCATCGCCATCTTGCACCATCCTTCGACATCGTTGTGCTCTGGATCATTTGGCGACATAGTACTGCTTCGCGGAACTCCTCGGCGATAAGCCAACTGCTCCCTTTTTCCGCCAACTTGATCCTTTCCTTCAATCTTCAAATACCTGAAACTTAAGGGTTTCATCAGATATTTAGATAAAATAAGAATTTGAGGAAACAATTTCTATTAAAATATAGCCTTAAATGAGTCCAATTTGTGGACTCATCACCACCCCAAACTTAAACTTTTGCTTGTCCTCAAGCAAACTCAAGTTCAGTTGTTCAAAAGGGAGGTGTCTCAAACAGTGCTACACAAGACTCAATCATGAATGCACACAACAAAACTTCAAACTACTTATGTAGAGATTCAATTGTGTACTCAAAGATTCAAGTTGTGACACACCATTACAAAAGATTCTCATCTCGCAATACTTGCTACTAATGCAAGTTCAAGCTCAACAAAAGTATCTAAATGCCCTCACACAAAGAATGAATCCATATTCACACATGAGTTAATCCTTTTAAGATCAGGAATCATATGCAACACTCAAACTCAAAAAGAGGAACACAATGCATGATTTCACCCATAGGTTTGCCCTTATTTTCCAATCGACTTTCGGTTTGGCTTTCTCAAGATCAAAAAGGTCTTTTCAAGGCTTGTAATGGGGCTGAGTGCAAATGTATGGTAATTTAGGCTCAGTGACTTCATCATACTCGTGAGATGTGGTGTTCTCAAAATGTCCTTTTTCATTCCCTTATCACTTTTTCTTCGAGTGCTTCTAAGTCATCCTTTCATTCACTTTCCATGTATTGCTTGGAAATCCAATTCCTTTTGCACTTTTATTCCACAACTTTTTCTTTTTCATTTTTTTTTATATGTAGGGTTTCCCTTTTTCCGCAACACCATGGGTTAAGGGAGACTTTTCTTACAATCCTTGACTTCTCCTTTTCCTTTTTTACCACACCCCCAACTTAGGCTTTTGGCCTAAGTTAGCTCTTCACTAAACCGCAAATCAAGAGGATTATAGGTAGTGGGTCAAGTAAGGTCTAGGGTTCATTAAGGTTCTTCCAAAGAAAGGTAAGGCTCAAAGGGTGTTCAAGAGAGTTTCACACGCTCACGGGTAGGCCACAAAAGAGGTATATGTCAAATTTGGCTCACACTCTTTAAAGTTGCCTAAGATCCTATCAAGAGGACAACTTTCTAAATCAATTAGACTAACAGAGAAAATTCTAGGTTTATTCATGCATGGTTCAAAGTAAGTTAATCACACAAGGCATCGACACTTAAGTCAAACAAGACTACACACTTTCGCTAGTGTGCAACGGTTATTACAAGAGAATTAATTCGATAAATGGATAATCACAACAAGATGCAAAGAGTTCACATATTGTCTATGCACCTTTATTTGGTCTCGTCGTAGCCGCACATTCATGTTCATTCGATTGAGAGCACTATTCAAGTCATCAGTATTGATCAGAACCTAGACTTAAATTTTGCAAAAGAACAACCACTTTCAACACAAGCGGTGGCGATTTTTTTTTCCAGAAGGGTCAAAAATTGCATCACTTAAATTCAAAAAGAGGATCCATGAGATCAAACATCCACGAAAGGCAATATATAAAAATAAATAGACAACCCAAATTTACAAAACACGAATCACAAATAGCACACAAAAGGTGAGCCTCACCCGACCCCAAATAAATGTGTTTGTCCTCAAATGCAATTAAAAGTGTTCAAAAGTAAAAGCATAATAAGACAGAGAGGGAGGTAAAGATAGATCTTGTCTATGCAGTCTCTCTTCCTGTCAGGGTCTCAGTAACTGGTGTAGCAATCTGTGCATGGGCATCAGTGCTCGGAGTAGCCTTAGACGGAATAGCAATGCTGGATCCACTAGGAGCTGTTGTGGACGTCTCAGTCGATGATGTATGGATCAACAGCTGCACAACTGATCCTATAATATCTGGCAAGTCTCTGAATATGCCCTCATCTCTGATCTCCTATGTCTCCTCAGCATTCACTGATATCAACTCCTCATCAGTCTCTGCATCCGACTCTATATGCCCTACATCATACCTCTGCACATCTCCGATAGTAGCTGGAGGAATCCTCAAAGTCTGAGGAGCATCCCCGTCATTTGTTCTCTACATCAGTATAGTAAAGTCGGTGGCCTTCAAATATGCTACATCTTTCTTGAACTCTGTTATTTCGGCTTTTAATGTTGAAACCTCAGGTGTCTCCCTCAGTCTGCTCTCGCAAACAGTGACTCTGGCAGTCAGATCATCAATCGTGGTTCTAAGAGGGGTCAATGCAGTCAAGATGGCACTGTCAATCATCCCTGGGATGAATCTCTCTAATCGCATCGCCGTCACATCCGCTAAATAGGCTAGCCGACCCATCTTCAGGATCATGGCATGAGTGACCCTGGTAGGCTGAGAGGAAGAGGAGGCACCTGGGGTTTGAGAAGAAGGGGCGGGTATACCTGAAGACTCTGAGGCTGGAGTAGATGATGGTTCTTCTGCTGGTAATGAGTCAACATCGACCTCTGGAGAAGTATTTACTGGAGCTGCTCTCCTCCTCTCAGCCTCCTCTCGTGTGAACTCAGCCTCTATACGTCGGATATTGGTGGAGGAAGATGGGGGGACCTCTATATCGCTAGCAGGATCCCGGGGTACTCCAGCACGCCGGCATAACTCAGTGATCAGAATAGGAAAAGGTAGAGACGTATGTATGTGTTTGGCTCTCATTGCCATCTCATGTGAAACTAGCAGTCCCTAGTCGATCCACCTCCTAGGCATGATAGAACCAAGGAAAGCCGCCTTAGGATGACGCAGAATGGACTCGTTATGGGATGGAATGATAGTACTGCTGATGAAACCAAACCAGTACCGAGAGGCAATGTTCATATCCCTCTTCTCAATTGGAGCTCCTGCCCCCATCCACCTCAGGGTGGTGTTAGAGATCATCGGAGCTAAACAACCCTTTAAGTAATCCAGGGATGGAACAATAGGCAAACCTTGGTAAGGAAGTACCGAGTGCAGCGGTCGACCTAATACAATGTTAATGTGCTCACTGTGACACTCCACCTATTTGCCTCTCAACATAACCGACTTCACATGTCAGAACTAACTAGCCTTTTTCTTATTCTTTGGGACCAACTCTCCATAGGCTACGTAGAATTCTTTGACCCAGGAAGGAATGTAAGGACCCCGTAGCCTAGTGAATTGCTCCAACTCATGATATCTGAGTGTATCAAGTACCTCAGCATGCTTGCCTTCCAAACCCTCCATAGATAGTAACTTTTCTTCTAGAATGGTTCGTAAGCCATCGCCTTTTAATCTGTTCAGCAATCTGGGTGGAGGTGGAGCGACAGGGGGTACAGGGGCTACTGGAGGTGGTGCTGGAGTTGGTGCTGATTCAGTAGTTGGGGGAGTGACAGCCGAGGGAATACTAGTGGTTGTGTCCTGAGATTTGGTCCGGAGTGCATCCCTTCGATTAATCAGAGGCTGTTCATCCTTTGGTTCATCAAAATCTAGCTCAATAGAAACTTCTTTTCTAGCTATATGTTTCTTCCTCTTGCCTTTGTCTCCCCGTTGGAGGTTATCCCCTCTCCTCTTTGGAGGATTTGATCCTCCTTCATTGATTGTAATGCCTTTTGTATTTTTCTGTGGTTGCTCAGTTAAGTTGGTGAGAACCATATCTGCAAGAGATGGAGAGAAGTTAAGAAAACACAATCACGCTTTAGCATAACAAATCTTGTTGCAGAAAAACTCGCCGATCCAGTTAGCGATTCGGCGAATAGTTTTGGCGAGCAAGGGTCTGTCCGCCAAAAGTTACAGTGCATAAGGGTCTCAGGGGTAGCATACAAAAGGAGGTCAAGAGTACTTTGGGTGAGTCGCCAAGTGCGCTCAGCGACCTATGGCTTCTCGCCAAAAGTCACAGTTTCATTCAACTTGACCTGATATTAAGGGCAAGATGGAGACATTAGGTGAAGCGCCGAACAACTCGGTGAGCTCGACCCAGATCACCGAATGGTTCAACGTGCCTATTTTCAATCCATCTTCTCAAATTCAATCCCACAAACCCCTGAAGCAAAATTAAAGCATGCACTAACTAAATTCGAACAAGGCCCATACTACCCATTACCCCAAAATACTCAGATTTCTCCCGGACTTGCCGCATTTGGCCATTTGACGATATGTACTCTTAAGAGCGGTGTCACCCTCTCTATCATTGAGCAAATTTTCGACATTTAGCATAAATATGGGTTACTCAGACTTCACTCAATCAATTAAAACAACATGCGAACATGACCCAACTCATTAAAAAGTACCAATATTACGAGCATTCGACAAATAGATAACAAAAGCAAGATTTTTGAATTAAAATAGGCATGTAATCATTATAATCCTATCAGAGAGGCCCATCACACATCAATAAGATACGATCATTGCGCAAGAGTTCAAATTATTCGAAAGTAAAATTGGGATTTGGCTAACTAACCTTTTGTGCCGATTAAACTATGATTGAAAAGCTAGGCAGCAAAGAAATCCAATTCAGAGCAGAGATTACTAAACTAAAATACTAGTAGGATATAAAAATATTGACAATACTACCTTGGTGTGAATTTGTGAAGATTTCAAACGAGGGAAATAGTAGGAGTTCAAATTTTAGGAATTTTGGCCAATATAAACCGTCCAGTTCGCGGTAGTTCGGCGATGTTAGTTGAGATCGTCGATCCACTCGACGTATCGCCAAGTGGTCCGTTGTCCCACCGATTGTTACAGGCTTGTCAATTTCTTGGGATTAAGATGGCGGTGTAAGTCAAAATCGCCGATCTATTTAGCGGTCCGCTGACTGACCTTTTTCTAGACAATCTGTATTTTTCACCACTTTCCTCATTCAAAACTGCACCAATAACACACCATTATTTGTATTAAAGCATTTAAAACCTCGGGTTGCCTCCCAAGAAGTGCCGTATTTAACGTCGTGGCTCGACGCGAGTCCTTACTCACTTCCCATTGGTTGGGTTGGCCCTAGTGTCAGTAGGTAACCCCAATAGTTCGTTTGAGTGAAGAGGAGGCACCGCATAATTCAGGGGTGTCCTGATCAGCTGAATTGATCTAGAATGAGAGCCAACCATTTGATTCAACACTCTCCTTCATTTCTTCCAACAGTCGATCTTGTTCGGTGATCTTTTGCATGATGATTTGAAGTGTGTCCTCGACATGATTGTTCTCCCTGCATCTATATTGCTTCCTCTCGTGAGGAGGTGTGTACCTCCCTTGACTCCTGCACTGGTTTTCCACCTCTGTTATTTTGGTGGCTACCTTGCGCAGCTGAGTTACCAGTGCGGGTAATGTGAAGTCCCTCTCGACTTCTTGCTTCATCTCAGCTGTGTTCCCACTAGTTCCCTCAGTCATGCTCAGAGAACGTACCTATACCAATAAACTTAAAGAAAACAAAACTAAAAATAAGATTAGTAAACTACAACTAAGAAGAACAAAAATTTTACTAATCTAAAAAATTTCAAGTAACACCACTCCCCGGCAGCGGTGCCATTTTGCTGTTTATCGTGACCAACTATACTAGCTACGGTTCGAGTGTCTACGATCGTCAATAATATAGTAACCTAACCAAGGGTTGGGGTCGTGTCCCAAGGGAGCGGTCTTGAGAATTAATAGAAAAATAAAATCTAGTTCTAACTAGTCATAGCTAAAGGCATTAACGATTAAAAATATTGTAAATCGAAGGGGAGACACAAAAGTGTCAAATATCAATTTGTGGTTTTGTCACAAGTAGGTAAAAACAACAAAAATAACTAGAGAATCAAGTATGGGGAAGAGTTTTTGGGTGTGACCGCAATACAAGTTGAGATAAATGGTTGGGTACATGCTTTTGATAGGAAATTTGCAAGATAATAGTGACTAGGCTAAGCTTTAGATGGAAATAAGTTCCCTCTCGGGCAACTTACCCCATTTAAAATGTGTTCCTCTCAGACACCCATTTGTCGCATGAAGACCAGACTACGCCTTACCCCACTTACTTTCTCAAGCTGAGTGTTAGGATATGGGACTACGGCTCACCCTCTCGGGCTGAACCACATGTCGACCCACTCTTTAGGCCATCAGTCTAGTGGTCTTGGTTTCGCGACCTCCCTCTCCGGCAAGCTGAAAACACATGGGTGGCTTTGTATTTACAACTACAAACCCATTAAATTAAACCACAACCACTAGGTGAAATCACCAATAAATACATCTAACCTATTAGCAAGCAAGACCCAATAATAATATCAACATATATTTTGCTAAATCACACCCCAAGAATGGGGGTTTTTAGCCACACATGAAGAAATAACAAAATACACCTAAAATGATAGTGAAATCAAATGGGTATAAGAAATTAAACCTTGATATAAGAAAAGGAAGAAGAATAGAGAAGACCCACTTCCAACTTGGGGAAGATGAACTTCTTTCTTCAAGTCTCCCAAAAACCCTTTCCAAACTTGAGAGTAAAAAAGTACTAAAAATTATATTGTCTAATATTTGATACTACAAAAAATGATACTAAGCTATAAATCTCAACGAGCATTTATAGTTTTCAAAAATCTGTGCTGCGGTGGATCATTTGTTGACATTAGTCAGAATCGCCGATCAACTCGGCGATTCGCCCTTTGGTATAGTTCATCGCCATCTTGCACCATCCTTAGGCATCATTGCGCTCTTGATCATTGGGAGACATAGTACTGCTTCGTGGAACTCCTCGGTGATACTCCGACTGCTCCCTTTTTCTGCCAATTTGATCCTTTCCTTCAGGCTCAGCACACTAGAATAAAAGGCGAAGTGAAACCCTTTGGCGATTCGCCAAGTGGACTCGGCGATCCTTAGGGCTTCATTTTCTCGTTCTTTTCAGCCTTTTCGTTCCTTTTTGCGAAGTAGTGTCCATGCTTTCCTTCAATCTTCAAATACCTCAAATTTAAGGGTTTTCATCAAGTATTGAGATAAAATATGTATTTGAGGACACAGTTTCTATTAAAATATAGCCTTAAATGAGTCCAATTTGTGGACTCATCACTTTTTCAGGCCATAACCACTGAGGTCAATCAACATGTTGTGGCCCCAGCTCCGCCGCAGACTAACACTGCTGCAACAAGAATCCAAGACTTCACTTAGATGAACCCTCAGGAGTTTCATGGGTCTAAGTCAGAAGAGGATTCACAAGACCTTCACAGTCTCTACTCTAGTTGGTGACCCAGTTATAGCTAGACATGTATACAAAAATTGCCTTGTCACAGTTTCCCAAAAAGTCATCTCAGTAGCCCTTCTAGAGTTAGAAATGATAGATTTTGATATCATTCTAGGAATGGATTGGTTACATTCTTGTTATGCCTATGTCGATTGTAGTACTAGGATCGTTCGGTTTCAGTTTCCAAATGAGCTAGTGTTAGAGTGGAAGGGTAGTAACTAATGCTTGAAGGTCGATTTATCTTTTACCTTAACACCAGTAAATGATTTACAAAGGGTAAATCTATCATCTTGTTTGAGATGAGGATTCAAACTCCAAGACCCCAACTCTTGAGTCAGTACTAGTGGTGAATGAGCTTCCAGAAGTATTTTTAGAAGATCTTCTCGAGGTTCCTCCTGAAAGTGAAATCAACTTCAAAATTGATTTCCTTCCAGGTACCCAGCCTATTTGGACCCCCCCTTACAGAATGGCTCCTCTGAGCTTAAGGAATTGAAAGAACAGTTGAAAGACCTTCTAGATAAAGGCTTCACCATACCCAACATCTCTCCATGGGGTGTTCCAAAATTGTTTGTGCATAAGAAAGAAGGTTCTCTCAGAATGTGCATTGCCTATCGTCGGTTAAACAAAGTCACAATCAAGACTAAATATCCCATCCCTAGGATGATGACTTGTTCGACCAACGCAATGGTGCTAGTTTCTTTTCTAAGATATATCTCATATGATATCAGCTCATAGTCAAAGATAATGACGTCCCAAAGGCAACCTTCAGGAGTCGGTATGGTCACTATGAATGTGTAGTTATGCCTTTTAGACTAACAAATGCTCATGCAGCTTTCATGGATTTAATGAACAGGGTGTTCAAACAGTATTTGGACTTGTTCATCATCGTCTTTATTGATGATATCCTCATTTATCCTTGAAATAAGGACGAGCATGCGACTCATCTAGGAGTTGTTCTGCAAACCCTCAAAGATTGTCAATTATTCACTAAGTTCTGCAAATGTGAATTCTGGTTACAGTCGGTCACTTTCCTTTGTCATGTGGTATCCAACGAAGGGATCCGAGTGTATTCTCAGAAACTTGAGGCAGTAAAGCATTGGCCCAGACCCACCTCTCTGACTGATATCTTAAGTTTCTTGGGTTTGGCCGATTAATACAGGAGGTTTGTTGAAGGATTTTCATCCATAGCTTCCCCATTGACCAAGTTGACTTAGAAAAAAGTTAAGTTTTAGTGGTCAGATGAGTGTGAGAAAAGCTTCTTAGAACTTAAGACCAGGTTGACTACAACTCCAGTCTTGACTCTACCAGATGGTTTAGATCGTTATGTGGTTTATTGTGCCGCATCCAGGGTCGGCCTTGGTTGTTTGCTGATGTAGGAAGGTAAGGTCATAGCTTATGCTTCTAGATAGCTTAAGGTCCATGAAAAGAACTACCAAACTCATGACCTCGAGCTTGCAACCATCGTGTTTGGCATAAAGATTTGGAGACACTACTTTCA
Organism: Solanum piurae; assembly: GCA_029582685.1. Taxonomy (NCBI): domain Eukaryota; kingdom Viridiplantae; phylum Streptophyta; class Magnoliopsida; order Solanales; family Solanaceae; genus Solanum; species Solanum piurae. The sequence goes on along the minus strand of JAJOOO010001370.1, from coordinate 11,506 downwards.
TGGTGTTCACAAATAATAAGAGCCTTAAATATGTGTTCACCCAGAAAAAAGTTGAATCTTCGTCTGAGGAGATGGCTTGAATTCCTCAAAGACTATGACATGAATGTGTTGTACCATCTGGGTAAGGCAAACATAGTTGTTGACGCCCTCATCGGACTATCCATGGTTAGTGTGGAAAATGTTGAGGAAGAGAAGAAAGAATTAGACAGAGGTGTTCACCGCCTTGCTAGCTTAGGAGTTTGCCTTATGAACACGTAAGATGGTGGGGTGATAGTTTAGAATGGGTCAGAATCTTCATTAGTAGTGGAGGTCAAAGAGAAACAAGACAATGATCCCATACTGCTTCAATTAAAAGGTGTAGTTTATTCAGCAGAGAGTTGAGGTATTCTCCAAAGGGGGAGATGGTGTACTTCGTTACCAGGGTCGCTTATGTGTTCCAAATGTAAGGGAGTTGAGCAACAAATCTTTATAGAAACCCATACTTCCAGATATTCTATTCATCCGGGTGTTACTAAGATGTATTTTTATCTACGAGAAGTCTATTGGTGGAACGACATGAAAAGAGACATCGCAGACTTTGTGGCTAAGTATCACAACTATCAGCAGGTTAAAGTAGAACATTAGAAACCAAGAGATGTGACTCGGGAGATTTGCATTCCTACGTGGAAGTGGGAAGTGATAAATATGGATTTCATTACGGGTTTACCTCGTACTCGCAGACAACATGACTCTATTTGAGTGATAATGGATAGAGTCACTAAGTCAGCTCATTTCTTGGTAGTCAAGACTACAGATTCAGTGGAGTATTACGCCAGACTTTACATCAGCGATATAGTCAGGTTGCATGGGTCCCTTGTCTATCATCATAGATAGGGGTCCTCAGTTTACATCTCATTTGGGAAAATCATTTCAGAAAGGTCTTGATACTCAAGTATATCTCAGTACAACATTTCATCCGTAAGCATATGGTCAGGCAGAGCGTACCATTCAGACCTTAGAAGACAGGTTGAGAGCTTGCATGATCAATTTCAAGGGTAGTTGGGATGATCACCTACCGTATAGAGTTTACATATAATAACAACTTCCATTCCAGTATTTAAATGGCCCCTTATGAGGCACTGTATGGGTGTAGATGCAGGTCTCCGATTGGTTGGTTTGAAGTAGGTGAAGCAGCCTTGATGGGGCTAGATTCGGTTCATGAGGCTATGGAGAATGCTCAGTTCAACAGATATAGACTAAAGACAACCCAGAGTCGCCAGAATTCCTATGCCGATATGAGGAGAAGGGACAGAGTTTGAAATCAATGATTGGGTTTTCTTGAAAGTGTAACCCATGAAAGGGGTGATGAGATTTGGCAAGAAAGGTAAGCTCAGTACCAGGTATGTAGGTCCTTAGAAAATCCTAAAAAAGGTTGGTAATGTGGTTTATGAGTTAGAGTTGCCAGCAGAATTAACAGTGGTTCATCCAGTCTTTCACATTTCTGTGTTGAAGAAGTGTGTAGGTGATCCGGCATCGATAGTACCTTTAGTGACTCTGGCTATGAAGGATAGTCTCACCTATGAGGTGGTTTTAGTTGAGATTCTCAACCATCAGGTTCGTAGGTTGAGAAATAAGAAAGTCTCTTCAGTAAAGGTTTTATGGAGGAATCAGTCCATAGAGGGAGTTACTTGGGAAGTAGAAGCAGCATGACGACCAAGTATCTTCACCTCTTTCCCACCGATTCAGTTTCAACTTGAGGTAATAGTTCCTCTCTAGTCTTTCCGTTTACTCTTGTGTAATTCAATCTCAATATCTTATTCCCTCAGTTATCCATGCATTTAAGCATATTTGCATGTTCATGGAACTCAATTCAGTTAGATATCAGTTTCTAGTACTCAGTTGGTAGGGATTACAACTCTTTCTCTACAAATTTGGTTTCTTTAGTCTTTATTCGAGGATGAATGATCCCAAGAAGGAGATATTATAACACCTCAAACTTAAAGAAAGACCTAGAAAGGACAAACGATCAAGTCCACGAATCCAAAATGGACCATGGAGTCTTCACAACACCCTAGATGGGCCATTTAGGGGTACACCACATGTTAAGGGGATCGTGAGACAATCCAGTATTTCCCGTAGGTAGGATTCACCTGGATAGTGCCTTAGACGACCCATCTAGGGGTTCATCCAAGTCATCCAGACAGTGAGGTTGCACCCCTTAATGTCACTCTGAAGGACCACAAATGCCTAGACGGTCTTGAAGCTTCACACAGACTGTGAAGTCATTTGTGAAAGGGACTTATCATGTTTTGAGTTTTGGGTCAACTTCAAACAATCATATCTTTTAGAACAAAATGAATTAGGTGGTCCATGACCTATCAAATTAAAGGTCTTTGATTCCTCTTTCAAACGCAACTATGTTTGCCTGATTTTGACCCCATAGTAAGACATTATGCTCATTTTAGTGAAGCCCTATCGGGCCAACTTATCATTACAACCCACTAGACGGGCCATGATGCCTTAGACGAATCATGAATACCCTCTTCATAGTCACTTCGTCAGTTTTAAGTGAGGGTTGTATTAGTCTTTTCCCCTATGTGTTTGATACTTAAACTACGTCGTTTTACTTTGTCTAAGCCTAGTTAGTCAAAAACTACCTAAAACATTCATTCTCCTAAAATCATCAAACTTGGAAAGAACAGAAGAGAAAGAGGCGATAGTATTCTCTAAAGAACAAGTTGAGTTCTCCTTAAATTTTAGCCCCAAAATCCAAAGGATTTCCTCGTAGTTTTCTTTACTAAGTTTATGAGATTTAACTAGTGGGTTACTTTCACCCATAAGGTCCCTAGAATTCAGTGAATTCTTCAGCTTCTCCATAAACTGTTCAGACCTAGGGTTCCTAAGTCTTAGGAATCCATTAGAATTTAGCTTCTATAGTTTCTATGATGTTAATTACACGTTTCTTGGAGAATTAGTATAGTCCCATGTATAAAACTCAGAAACCCTAGCTTATGTTAATTATCTGTATTTCATGAATTATACTTGCTAGCTAGATTAGTCAGATAATCATGCTTCAGAATTTGAGTGACATGCCTTTTAGTATATGTATGATGCATTCTCAGATAATTATCAATATTTTGAGCTATTCAGTATTACAGTTGCATTCTTATCTTTATATTCAGTAGAGAGTAAACTTAGCACCAAGTTGGACTAGGGTTTAGCGTACCCTCAAGTGCCAAACCTACGTGCCTCAGTACGTTCACAAGTCCCCTCTGTTGGGCATCTTTTTTAGAGATCACGCAATTGTCATGCCTTTATACCCTGGAAAGGTGTAGTGGGTCATGGAGATGGGGTGTATACATCTGACTCCACGTTTAGATCATGTGTTTTATGTCATTTAATAGTATCTCCCATAGTCATATTCATGTTGCATTGATCTTGTATTCAATTTATTTCAGTATTAAGTTTAACATGTTATATATTCGTGATAAGTACTATGTCATTTCATCCAGCTCAACTTTCAGTTATGCTTCATTATATCTATTTCCTTGTTCAATTTATATTGTTCAGCTTAGCATATATCCTACATGCTCAATACATTCAAAGTACTGATGTATACTTTTGCCCTACATCATTGTATGATGTAGGTTCAGGCGCTTAGCATGAGACCGCGTTTAGCTCGACTGCCAGTCCATACTCAGCAACTTCAGTTGTGAGTCCTCATAGTTTGAGGATGATAGACATGCTTTACTTTTCAGTTTCACTCTTGTTAGGGTTAGCTAGGGGCATGTCCCATAAACTCAGATCAATTAGAGGCTTTTAGACATAGAGTAGATTTAGCTTGAGTTGTTAGTGTTGTTTTTCAGCCATCACTATACTCTTCATGTATTTTATATATTCAGACATGTTGGGCTTTTCCCAATTTCAAATAATAAAATGGTTTTAGCTTCCGCACAATGCATGTTTTAATTGAACTTGTATAGATATGTCATCCCATGGGTTAGCTTGGGGTCACTTGTTGACACTAAGCACCATGTTTCGTCTAGGGGGTAGCCTTAGGGCGTGTCATTATATTTCTATCATTTTATGATATGTCGATAAAAAAAATTTATGATGGAGGCATTTATTGGATTTTTTCATGTTAAAGATATTAGTGATTCATCGATATATAAAACAATCATTAACATACTTGTTCAACATACATTAAGTTTATCTTATGTAAGCGGACAATGAGATGATGGGGAAAGCAATATTTATGGCTATATCAGTGGTCTTAAAATGCTGATTGGAAAATGATGCAATTCAAGATGATTTTAGCTCCATCTTGTTTATTAAATTCAACTTTGGTGTCTTGACCTTCCAGTAGTATTAGATCTTGGAAAAAGAACTGTTTCTACAATTTTTATTTCTTTCACTTACTTTTATAAAAAAATTAAAGAATAAAAAGAATTCGAATCTAGAAATTTGAGTGATTTTCTGTCACGCTTTGAGCCTATATCATGAGAATATCCAGCACTTAGAACTTTGTTGGTCACAAGCAAACCCTTGACCTACTCACTACTATACTGAAGCTAAAACACATATGCATAAAATTTTAAAAAATGTGCATGCAATAACTTTAGAAACAAACTCAAATACTTTATTTAATGATTTGAATACCTGAAAAATTTATATGTGTTTGTAAAAACAATGGTGAAAGTTAGAAGTCGACTAACTCGCCTATGAAGCCTCTAACATACTGAAGATAGGTTATCAGGATAAGATCCTAGGCTACCTAAATACTCCGCTAATAATATATGTCAACTACTAATACTTGAGATAAATTGGGGAGCCCTCCAAAAGCAAGGAAATCTCACCAAAGCTGGATGTTATTTGTCCTAATGATGCATCTGTTGTCGTGAGTACCTAAATGTGCATCATAAAATGATGCAATGCCGAATAACGTCAATACATGAAATGAATAGTATGTAGAATAGCTGAGTGAAATAATTGTCTAAAACTAAATATACTGAGTTGAAATGAGTAATTTTGAAATGGACTTGAAAGGTCAAATGAATAGTAAAACATGTATGTGTGTTTTTAAAACAAAATTTTAAAACTAAATATAGGCAATAATAGCAAATACTGAAAAAATATAATTTAACGTTTCTTGAATGTTTCTCTAACCGAAAATCATCACTTTGAGTGTCATGATGATACAACGTCTTGCATAAGGGGCTTTATAAGGAGCCGCTCGAAACAATGACACGATCCTATCCTACCCTAGCAGTATAATTATGGGATTTAGATTATCTGAACCCATACCCAACTCGGTGCTCAATAATCAATGCCTCAAATGGAGCCAGACCAATACTTGAGTGATAGCTATTGTTATATGCAAACTCAAAGGCAAATGGTCATCCCAATTACTCTTGATGTCAATTACACATGCTCTCAACATATCTTCCAAAGTTTGGATAGTACGCTCTTCTTGCCCATTGGTTTGTGGATGAAAGGCCGTACGAAGCTTAGCATAAGTACCAAGACCCTTTAGGAAAGATTTCCAAAACTGAGAAGTGAATTGGGTACCAAGATCAGAGATAATGGATAAAGGCACTCCATCCAACTTTACAATTTTTCTCAAGCACACCTTAGCATAGTCCTCCACCGAATAAGAAACCTTGAAGGGAATGAAGTGAGTTGATTTGGTCATTCGAACTATAATAACCCAAATCGAGTCATGTTGTAGCCGGGTGTGGGGCAAGCCAACAATAAATTCCATATTCAAATCTTCCCAATTCCAAGTAGGAATGCTAATATCTTGAGATAAACCTCACGGTTTCTGAGGCTCAACTTTATCTTTTTGACAATTGGGACACTCAGCCACAAATCCCGCAATATCCTTCTTGTCACGACCCAAGGGTACCCCCTAGACGTAACAAGGCACTTAGAACTCCGAGAGGCTCCATGTAAGCCACTTAGCATATCATAACATAAAGCATTGGAACAACATAGAGTAAAAACACGTTTCAAGTCCAAATATTTTCATAAAGGAAAGCGGAAGTCTAGTTTCAAGACCCGAGCCTACACCCCGGATGTGACACGGTGTACAAGAATCTGAAGAGCCTCCTACATGCCTCATAGCATTCATAACATAAGGCATAAGAAAATGGTACGAAATTTAAAAACTTTAATCCATACAATTGAAGTCGTTATTTAAAAGCAAGAGGAAGTCTAACTTTGTCTCACATGGCCATCTAATACAACTTTGAATCAACAATAGGGTCACAACTCTTCAACATAGTCCGAAACGTAAAGTGACATGAAAGAAACTACTAAAGACTCATATGTCCTCGAATCTTGAGGACTTACCACAAGCTAGGAGAATAGTCAATCCAAGCTTGAATCCAAAGAAATCACCTAAAGATCCGGAACCTACACTTTGTAAAAATGTAGAAGAAATATGGGTTAGTACAAAAATGCACTAAGCATGATAGCCATGCAAAAATCATGCTAAAAATGACATTTTAGTTGAAAACCATGCTATATGCCAAGTTTGAAAAACATCATGAACTTTAGTATAAAAGCATAAGTCACAAGCATGTTCAACATATAAATCATTATAACATAATAGAACAATTTCTAGGTAACCCTAAGTTATAATTGTGCAATATATGAATGGCATCCCATAATACCACACATACTAAGTACCACTTTGAGGCCACCATAAACATACTTAGCATTGTTCATTCTCATCTTTAGTTAATACTCATAGATAAGGAACATTCACATTTAATAAGTCATGACAAGGAAAGTAACTCATAACAAGGATCCAAGTTAAGCATTGATCATTACATTTAGCCTTTAAGTCAAAATTCTCATTAGCATCATTATAAGCACATTCATTTAATTAGATATTATGACATTCGAGAAACATACCATAGCCACTCTCAAAGCCTACTCATGCAATGCATGGATGGCATCCCATACTACCACCCACACTTCATAGAACCTCTTGAGTAACCATAGCACATAACTCACATGATGGGAATAAGCCCTAATCAACATAGACCATGTGAGGAAACCATGGAATTTGGTGTCTATCCCACACCGTAAAGGGTTGGTCTACTTGCCTAAGGTAGGACCGGTAACATTTTAGCTTAGGTGGATTCACTAGCTAATATCCTAAGTAGGCACATAGTTATGGGATAAGGAAGGTGTTAATAGAAACCCAACCTAACATGGGGAGAACTTCCACCTTACAATATCCACTCGGTGCTAAGCATTAAATTCCCATAGAGTAGTTCATTCTCTTTTAACATTATTACACATGAGAAGGATGCCATTGGCTTACCGGCCCAAGGTACATTACTGTAGACATGAAAGGGTGCCATTACACTACCGATTCAAGGTACATTATTAAACACACGAAAGGGTGCCATAAGCCTATCGATTCAAGGTACATTATTAGGATAGCTCATTGAATACTCATGAAAGGGCTACCATTTGGTCTACCGATTCAAGGTTCATCATTATGGTAGTTCATAGACTCATCATGAAAGGGCTACCATTGTTCTACCGATTCAAGACAAATCCTAGAATACTTCATTAATCATTTATGAAAGGGATGCTATTGGCCTACCGATTCAAGGTTCATTAAGTCAAGATACGTTTAGTTACACAAGAAGAGGATGCCCTAAGCCTACCAATTAAAGGTACATTATACATTGAGGAAACCTTCGCAACATGTAATCATCATTTACAAGTGTATAATTGAGAATAGCCTTTCAATAACAACACAATCGCATTATAGTCATGATCACATTACTTTCAATATATTCACAAAGCAAGTACATAAGCATCATGATTATACAAAATCTCACAATTTTCCCTTAAAGGACCATGAATCATATTTCACCAACACACCTAGAATTACTAAAATTAGTCATGGATAATAACATGATTCAAGTAATTAAACCACTACAAGAACAATTCCATAATATTCATCTTGGTACAATTCACCCACATCACAAAGTCATAAATTAGGATTATGGGGAATTCATGGATTCATGGGAGATTTTATCATAAAACCACCATAAAACAACAATTCATTCATAATATATGATAATTTAATCATTGAAAACGTTTTTAGAAAGAATCCATGACTTGGAGTGAAAACCCTAGGTTTTGAGAATTTTCTTCTTTGAAATTGAAAGTTTAAAGGCTCCATGGACGAAAGCTTTCCATGAATCAAGACTACCATACCTTAGATGAAGAAATCCAACCAAAATCGTGTGAGAAAGCCCCGTCCTTCAAGCCCTAACTTGATCTTCTTCTTCTTCTTCAATGGAGTTTTTGGGTGAAGACTTTGGGGGTAAAGGTGGTTATGATTTGGGTAGTTGAGATTTATGAAATATATGAGGTGGTTATTGACTTAAAAGTACTTATATAAGTCTAAATAATCAATATAAAACGACCTCACTTCAAACTAACCTCAAAAGGAATTATCTATAATACCCCTCTCATGGCCGAGTCTAGGCAGCTTGGTGCAGGCATGACCTACACCTGGGACCTATAGTCCGTAGGTTGGACTACTGGCCGTCGTGAAGGTCCGTAGGTCATGGACTGCAGACTAAATTTGAGGGCCTGAACCACGACCCCCACCTATGGGGCGTGGGTCCACCTACTGGCCGTAGGTTCCATCCGTAGGTGGCCCTCTTTCGGACAGTTTTTGCAGATTTGGGGGTCTTGGGGGTTTGGCTTTAGGGTCTTCCTCAAGGACCCTTGGTTGGTCCTTGAAGGGGTCGTACCTTGACATTTAACCCATAAACCCCTCAAACTAAGTTCGGGAAACCATTTTACACTTCTAAACCCCACATCAAACTCAAAAACTCTGACGTAAGGCTCCAATTTCACCTACTAGTTTTCCGGTTGTTACATTATCTCCCCAATAGGAACTTCGTCCTCGAATGACATTTCTAAACACTTCTCAAAATTAAAGACTCAAGAGTAGCAGCCCATCATGCATGAAACATTTAAATAATGCATAAAACAAGGAGGAAACATCAACTCCATCTCAATATACTTAATGCAACACAAAGGAGTAGAAATTACATCTAACAACCCATTATGCATGAAAACTTCAACATTTCTCATATCATTGGAGGAATTACCTTCTCCAACTCAAAGCATGCTCATCATAACATCATGAAGCAAATTATGCAATTACTCTCAAAAGCACATTTAAGCATGTTCAACAATTCATCTCATGAAGCATATAGACAACTCATACTAAATGCACATCAACATGACGAATATAAATCATGAAAACTCATTTTCTCATTAATCATGAATTCATCAAGAACATGCATAACATAAGGAGACCATGGAAACACATAAATCACACATGACTCCAAAACATGAAATAAGCCACAAGGAACTCTTCGTCTCATGCTTGAATAGGAATAGAAGAAAGAGATAAGGATATCCAAACTCTCAACAACCTTGCCTTCTAAACATACCATCTCCCCCTTTGGAGCAAACCCATACTAAGGCTAACATGAAAATCTCACAAATAGCATAGGGACCTTAATAAAACATTTATATCTATAAGGAATTATCAACATACCGGTGCATTCATCCGGAAGGGCTCATTTGTCGTCTCTAGACCGGAGTGCATAGAAACGACCATACTTTGGAGCATTAGGATCCGGGCCACTAAGAGAAGCTTGTTTGGCCTCTCTTCCTTTTGCCGAGAGTGTAGAGCAGTCTTTCACTTGATGATCACTCTTTCCACAACCATAACACCCATTCGTACAGGCTAGGCACTTCCCATGGTGCTTCTTTCCACAATTGGTGCAAGTAGGTTTAGGAAATGGAGACCCACTACCTTTCTGTTGGTTAACCCTAGGAGTGTTTGAAGAATCTTGGTTAGAATATCTCTTTTTGAACCTTGGTTGACCTTGTTCATCGGACCTAGCTTTCTTCATCTCTGTATTCTTTCTCTTAAGTTTTGACTCCTTAATTTGTTGTGCATACACCATAAGCCTAGAGATATTCATGTTTTCATGGAGCATTTCCGTACAACATTCTTCCTCAACTAGATCGGACACACCCCTCACAAATCTACTCATCTCATCCCTCGGCTCTGCCACTATAGGTGGAGCATACTTGGATAGTTGGGTAAATCTCAAAGAATACTCTTGAACACTCATGCTACCTCGCCTAAGGTTAATGAATTCTTCTACCTTGGCCTCCCTCAACTCACGGGGAAAGAACCTATCAATGAATGCTTTCTTAAACACCTCCAAATCAATGGGACCCACTCCTACCGGCCTATTTCTCTTCCATTGATTAAACCAAACTTGGGCAACATCCTTCAATTGATAAGTGGCTAGTTCCACTTTTTCTACCGAAGTCACCCCCATAACATCAACTACCTTATAAACCTCATCCACAAACTCTTGAGGATCCTCTCCCACCATAGAAACAAGAAACACCGGAGGATTCATCCTAAAAAAATCCCTCAATATAGAAGCGGTGGAGTTCACATGAGTCATGTTGATCCCCAGTATACACGCAAGTGTACGTAGTCACGCAAGTAATATAGATTCTTTAAGAAACGAGTTATCGTTCCCAAGGGACTTCTGATCAATTTATATTCACTTAATTCTACAACTAAAAGTAAAAATTAATCTTTTCAAGAGTTGATGATTTATTGTTTATCTACTACTAATTATGCACTGAATGAAAGTAACTAATTGTGAACAACTTTAATGTTATGTTTCAAGCAAGTTAAAAGGAATTCCAGGGCTGCAGCATATACTGAATATCATATATCATATTATTGGCATAGAACTAATTTCAGTTGTCAAGTTACTGGTTTATAGGGTTAATTATATGAGTCGGGCTATACACCTCTCGTCGCCTACCCCAATTAGCTACCTAACTACATCGTTGGGAACAAATCCTAATCAAATTAGGAATCCTATTTAATGTTTAAAACTTGGAAAATTCGGTGAAAGAGGGACATGTCGCGGCTGGCAACGCGCTCTGAACTTTTGTGCCAGGCGCGGCGCGTCTTGCAGAGCGCCAAGCAACTGTTGCAGGCAATTCCCCGTTGGCGCGGCGTGCCATCAACACCCTTCTGAACTTTTGGGCCTGGCACGGCGCGCCTGCCAGTACGCCAGGCCTAGGTGCTTCCACACTTAGCCAAATCCTGCACGCCTTTGCAAATTCTTTCCCATTTCAACTCCAATCTTCTTAAGAGTTCCTCATACAACTAATCATGTGTGTAAGTGCAAAAATCATCACAAGTATAACAAAAATCAAGCTAATAACTAGAAATCATTCTTTAATCTAATCGACTCATGGGCACATATTGACAACTTAGGCATATAAATATGCCTAAGATCACCACCCCACACTTAGAATTTAGTTTGTCCTCAAACAATCTCTAGACTATCAACTCTTTTTCACAACCCTTGGACTTATCAACCCACCTCAACATCAACCAAACATGTTCAATCATGATCTTGTAGTTCACACT
>JAJOOO010001369.1:0-39846 GCA_029582685.1 Solanum piurae | reverse complement strand
ATCAGTACGTTCGGCGACCTGATCTTCCTCCGCCTATGATGTCGGCGATTCGCCGATAAGGAACGCAGTTCGCCTAAGTTTTTCCTATTTTAGGCTCAATGTTCTGTAAATTTTGGCGGTTCAGGGGTAATTTGGCCATTCGCCAAGTTCTATTGGCGATCGCTAGGCTTGCTTTTATGCCCCTTTTTGGAAAGTTGGGCTTCGCCGACCAGTCGGTGACTCACCGATCGTCCTTGTCTATCGCCTTCTTTCTTCACATTTTCCTCATTCAAACACTGTAATTTAGGCGATCAAGATTGGAATCGCCAATAATTTCTTTGATGCTCCCTTTAGTCTTTTAGCTCGCCAAATCTCTTTCACCTTAGCCTGGATCAGTACGTTCGGCGACCTGATCTTCCTCCGCCTATGATGTCGGCGATTCGCCGATAAGGAACGCAGTTCGCCTAAGTTTTTCCTATTTTAGGCTCAATGTTCTGTAAATTTTGGCGGTTCAGGGGTAATTTGGCCATTCGCCAAGTTCTATTGGCGATCGCTAGGCTTGCTTTTATGCCCCTTTTTGGAAAGTTGGGCTTCGCCGACCAGTCGGTGACTCACCGATCGTCCTTGTCTATCGCCTTCTTTCTTCACATTTTCCTCATTCAAACACTGTAATTTAGGCGATCAAGATTGGAATCGCCAATAATTTCTTTGATGCTCCCTTTAGTCTTTTAGCTCGCCAAATCTCTTTCACCTTAGCCTGGATCAGTACGTTCGGCGACCTGATCTTCCTCCGCCTATGATGTCGGCGATTCGCCGATAAGGAACGCAGTTCGCCTAAGTTTTTCCTATTTTAGGCTCAGTGTTCTGTAAATTTTGGCGGTTCAGGGGTAATTTGGTCATTCGCCAAGTTCTATTGGCGATCGCTAAGCTTGCTTTTATGCCCCTTTTTCAGCTTGTGTTGTTCTTTTTTCCTATTAGTGTCCTTTCTTTGTTCCTCAACCCATATACCTGAAAATTAAGGATTAAACATCAATTTATGGCACAAATTAAGCGTTTGAGGACACTAAATCTATATACACAAAGCTCCAAATGAGTACAAATCTCGGACTCATCAACACCCCCAACTTAGACTTTTGTTTGTCCTCAAGTAAAACTCAGGTGCAACCATTCAAAAAGGATGTCTCAAACAATGCTACAAAAGACTCAACATGAATGCACACAACAAGACTCAACTTACGCATGGAATGATCAATTGTGCTCTCAAAGATTCAAATTGTGACTCACAATAACCAAAGATGCTCAAGTTCACAATACTTGCTTCAAATGCAAGTTCAAGCTAAACAAAGGTACACAAATGCCCTCACACAAAGACGATTCCCTATTCACACAAAGTGCTCCGACAATTTATAGTTCTGGAATCACATACTACTCTCACTCTCACAAAGATGAATACATGCATGAATTCACCCATTTGTTTGACCTTATTTTCCAATCAACATTCGCTTCAGCTCACTCAAGATCACGAAGGTCTTTTCAAGGCTTGTAACGGGGCTGAGTGTAAAGATATGGTCATTTAGGGTCAGTGGTTGCTACCCTCATAAAATGGGGTCTGAACATCACTTTCTTCCGTTTCTTCAACATTTTGATCAGGCTAATAATTCACCCCATTATTCAACTTCAAATGGACTACCGGATTGCCCCAATTCTTTTGCAACTTTCACCACTTTATTTCACAACTTAATATTCTTTTTATTTTCGTTTCTTCTTTTCTTTCCCTCTTTTTATATGGAGGGGTTCCATTTTTTTTTCAAGACCATTGCTCAAAGGGGGAATTTTTCACACTTAATTTACCTTCCCTTTTCACCATACCCCAACTTAGGCCAAAACCCTAAGTTTTCTATTCAAACAAACCACACTTAATCAGAGTTATGGGTGAATGGATAAAGAGGGTTCATAATCGTTCACGTTTCTCCCAAGAAAAGGATAAGGCTCAAATAGGTTCGAGCAAGGTTCACACCATCTCACAACGTTGGCCACAAAATAAGGTATAATGTCAATTTGTTTCACTCATCAATTTTTTTGCCTAAGATCATTTTAGAAGCTTGCATCACTCATTCAACCGGACCAACGGGGAAAATTCTAGGTGTCATCACACATAATATTCAAGGTAAGATCATCACACAAGTCATTGGCACCAATATTAAATAAGACTCCACACTTTCTAGCTAGTGTGCAATGTTTATCACAAGAGACTCATTCGTTAATCGACTAGTCACAACGAGATGCACAAAGTCCACATATTGTCTATGCAACTTCATTTGGCCTTGTTGTAGCCGCACATTCACTTCATTCAATTAAGAGCACTCTTTGAGTCACCAACATTGATTAAAACTGATACTCGAATAACTTTCGAGAGAATAAAGAACTTAATAACCAGACTTCTACCACCCCCACAAAAAGCATCAAACATTGTCCCCAATGTGAATAGAGAACAAACAATAACAAAAGCGAAGATAAACTACTTGCACTTAAAAAAGCAGAGTAGGGTGCCAAGGAATCTTCACTAGGTGCCCATTTGGTGAAAGCATGTTGGAGTCGCCGAACTGTTTGGTGATTCGCCAAATGGTCTGGTGTTCGCCAAATTTTCTAGGGTGCACCCATTCCATTTTGGGGCAAAAAGGTGGACAAGAGAAAGTTTGTTGAATATATCAGTGTATCGCCTAATTGAATTGAGATCTCATCGAATAATCTAAGACTTCGGCCTATCAGGGCTAATGCAAAAAGGCGGTGAAAGTTGGTTTGCCCAATAACTTTAGCGAGTTGCTGAGTAGTGCATGTATCCCATCTAATGCTCCAGTTTCTCAGCCCACTGTTGATGACAGGAGGGCGATAAACTTTGTGATCGCCAAACTGACTCGACGATCCACCAATGGAATCATAACCTCGCAAAATCGCCTACACCTGCACATTCAACACACATTATTAAAAACACTAACACTTGGGTTGCCTCCCAAGAAATGCCTTATATAACATCGTGGTACAAAGTGGAAATGCTCTCAAACATCTTCCAGATACACCACTTCAATCACAAAAATTTCATAGCATTCTCAAAAATATAACTTCAAGTGTTGCCCATTCACTTTGAAGGCATGGCCTTCTTTACCTTCGGCATCAATGGATCCATTTGTGAACACCCGTGTTACTCTAAATGGACCTGACCATTTGGATTTGTTCTTTCCCAGAAAGAGTCTTAGTCGAGAATTATACAACAACACCTAATATCCAACTCAAAATCCCTACTAAGGATTTTAGAATCATGCCACTTCTTCATATTTTCCTTGTAGAAGGATGAACTTTCAAATGCCCTAAACCTGAATTCATCCAATTCATTGAGTTGATCTACTCTTCCTTTTGAAGTCTTTGCCCAATCCAGATTCATAGGCTTTAATGCCCACAATCCTTTGTGTTCCAGTTCAACCGGTAAATGGCAAGATTTCCCAAAGACTAGCTGGTATGGATATATACCAATTGGTGTCTTGTAGGCGGTGCGATATTCCCACAAAGCATTATCTAGCTTTCGAGACCAATCAGTCGTATTTGCATTTATAGTCTTATTGATCTACCGATTTGAAACTTCTACTTGGCCACTCGTTTGAGGATGATAAGGCATTGCTACTTTATGTCTCACCCAATATTTGCTCAATGCGGACTCAAAAAGCCTATTGAAAAAATGGTATCCATCATCACTAATAAACGCCCGAGGAGTGTCTAACCTAGCAAAGATGTAGCGTCTTAGGAACTGAACAACACCTTTCCCTTCATTGTTTGGTAGTGCGATAGCTTCTACCTATTTAGAAACATAATCTACTGCCACCAAAATGTACATATTACCGAACGAACTCACAAATGGGCCCATGAAATCTATTCCCCAGACATCAAACAACTCAACCTCCAGAATAGGTTTGAGAGGCAACTCATGTCTTCTGGACACTCCACCTTGTTTTTGACATTAAGTGCAGTTCTTAACAAACTTATGAGCATCTTTGTAAAGGGATGGCAAATAGTAACCACTTTGAAGAATTTTAGCAGTTGTACACACCCCACCATGATGACCACCAACCGGTGAGGCATGACACACATGGACAATTTTGTTGAATTCCTCTTCTGGTACACATCTCCTAATGATATGGTCTGCACATTCTCTAAATAAGTATCGTTCATCCCAAAAGTATTTCTCGACGTCGAACAAAAACCTATTTTGTTGATAGAAGTTCAGGTTTTTCGGCATCAGTCCACAAACTACATAGTTAGCAAAAGCACCATACCAAGGATTTTATTGTAGAGTTACTGCGAATACTTGTTCATCGGGAAAGGCATCATTTATGTCTACCTCTAGCTCGTCATTCTCCTTGCCTTCTAATCTTGATAGGTGATCAGCCACCTAATTTTCACAACCTCTTCTGTCTTTGACTTCACAGTCCAATTCTTACAATAGCAGCACCCACCTTATTAATTTGGGCTTGGCATCTTTCTTTGCCATCAAATACCATAGAGCAGCGTGATCTGTATGACTAACCACTTTGGTACCTAATAGGTATGCCTGAAATTTCTCAAATGCATATACCACTGCAAGTAATTCTTGCTCCGTAACTGTATAGTTACGTTGAGCACCATTAAGAGTTTTGCTTGCGTAGTAATAAAATTGAATAGCTTATTGCATTTTTCCCCACCACAACACCTACTGTCATACCGATTGAATCACATATCACTTCGAAGCGTGCTGACCAATCGAGACTGATGATGATCGGAGTGGAAAACATTTTGTCTTTCAAACATTTACAGGCTATCATGCAAGCATCATCAAAATTGAAATTTACTTCCTTCTCCAAATGTTTGCACAAAGGGTGTGCAATTTTTGAAAAGTCTTTGATGAACCTCCGGTAAAAACCACCATGCCCCAAGAAACTTCGAATCACCTTCACCGAGATTGGTGGTGGTAACTTCTCAATGACTTCTATTTTTGCTTTATCAACTTCCAGCCCTTTTTGTGATACTTTGTGACCAAGAACTATGCATTCCCTAACCATGAAGTGGCATTTTTGCCAATTTATGACCAAATTTATCTCCACACATCTCTGAAGGACCTGCCCCAAGTGTGCCAAGCATGCTTCGAAAGTATCACCCACAACTAAGAATTCATCCATGAAGACTTCCATTGAATCTTCTACCATATCAGCGAAAATCGATAGCATGCAACATTGAAATATTGGTGGAGCATTACACAACCCGAACGACATCCTTTTGAAAGCAAAATTCCCATATGGACAAGTGAAAATGCTTTTCTCTTGGTCTTCTGGAGTAATAGAGATTTGATTATATCCAGAGTACCCATCCAAGAAGCAATACCATCATCTTTCTGAAAGTCGATCAAGCATCTGATCCATAAAGGGCATGAGAAAGTGATCTTTTTCGGTCCACCAGTTCAATTTCCGGTAATCCATGCATACTCTCCATCCGGTCACCGGTCTCATAATAAAAAGCTCCTTCTTTTCATTTGGGACTATCGTGATGCCTCCTTTTTTGGTACACATTGGACCAGACTCACCCACTTACTACTCCCAATAGGATAAATAACCCATGCATCAAACAACTTTATTATCTCCTTTTTCACCACCTCTTGCATTGGTGGGTTTAATCTTCTTTGATGCTCAACACTCGACTTACATTCGCTATCAAGCTAAATTTTGTGACTGCAAATGCCGGGTGGAATGCCCACAATGTCCGCAATAGATTATCCAATGGCTTTGATGTGTCTTCTCAACACTTCAAGGAGCAACTTCACTTGCCATTCAAGTAAGTCGGCTGCAATAATTATGGTTAAGGTGTTAGTTGCACCCAAGAATGCATATTGAAGGTGGGAGGGGAGCACTTTCAACTCATGCTTTGGTGGTTCCTCCGTTGATGGCTTTGCAGGAGGATTTTCCCAATTTTTTAGATAAATATGCAGCCTTAATGGAGTCTTTGAATATTCCCCCAAACACGAGAAGGCAGCTACTATCTCATCATAACCTTGCACTTCAGACTAATCATAGTTTGCAAGTACCACTTCAAGTGGCTCACTCATCCACATCAAATGGCTAACACTAGCCACGACTTTATCAATTGCATCAGTAGTCGAGACCACATGAATATCGCTTGGGTGATTAATAGACCTACACACATTAAAGGTTACTTCATCTTTATTCACCCGAAACTTCAACTCTCCACTTTCAACATCTACTAACGCTCTCCCGGTTTCTATGAAAGGTCATCCCAAAATAATGGGAATTTTCGCATCAATCTCGTAATCAAGGATGACAAAGTCAGACGAAAAGATGAATCGGTCAACCTTTACCAAGATATCATAGAGTATTACCATAGGGTGCTTGATATATAGGTCTGCCATCAAAAGCCTCATTGTTGTGGACTTTGGTTCACCCAACCCAAGTTGCTTATAGATTGCATATGACATTAGGTTTATACTTGCTCCCAAATCACATAGGGCCTTTGCGAATGGGAGCATACCGATAGTGCAAGGGATGGTGAAGGCTCCGGGATCTTCCTTCTTTTTTATATTCCTCTTAGTCATAATTGCACTACAACTATTAGAGACTTGAATTATTTCAAAGTTCAAGCTTCTTTTCTTTGTGACTAATTCCTTCATAAACTTCGCATAACCCGGCATCTCCAACAATGCCTCCACTAGAAGGAGATTTATCGATAATATCTTGAACGCCGATAAAAACTTCTTGAACTTTTCATCCTCATTTTTCTTCTTGAGACGTTGAGGAAATGGAGGAGTTATTTTGGGAAGAGGTTGTGCCACCTTTGAGATTGAAGTGCTTTTTCCCGCATCTTTTTGTAACTCTTTGGAAACACTTTGTTGGATAGATATCTCTTCTTCCTCAATACCTTTTTCTTCTTCATGAGCTTGCGAGTCATCATTACCCTTTGTATCACCTACCACAACCTTCCCACTATGCGTAACCACAGCCAGCCCTTTATCACCATCCTCCCTCAAAGTTGTGATGTATGTGGTTTCACCGTCCCCCTTTATTTTGGTTCTAATTATGCTGAAAGTAGAGTCAACTAACCTTCAAGTATCTTGATTGCATCAATGTGGGTGTTCACTCTATTGTTTAATGATGAGAAATCAGATTTCATCCCTTTTAGCAAATCATCTGAACCCTCAACTTTGTCAAGGATACGAGACAATAAATCATCCACTCGGGGAATACTTGCACTTCCTTTTGACTTTGGGCTCTCGCTCGCTAGGGTGTGATCTTCTTCATGATCATCCTCTCTTCTCCAAGGATGACTTTGCTCAGCCCATTCTTGATAGTAACTTCTTTGCTCTTCTTCTATGTGAGAGTTCCAACCTTGATTCTCCCCCAACTTTGAATAGCCTGAGGAAGAACCCTCCTTAACTCTAAACAGTCCCCTTGATCATTTGGGCTTTTTCGCATTTTCTAACATTTGTGTTTGTAGTAGCTCCATTTGGGATAACATCTTGTTGATGTTCTCATCCCTTTTTCTTTCCTTATCAAGTTGCTCTTGAGTCATTCTAAAGCAAAAAAGGCTAAACTTGATCTTCTTGAGTGTACCAAGCTTGATTTATTTTCGTCATTTCATCAAGAAGAAATGAAGCCACCTCAAATGATTGCAATATTATTACACCTCAAGCCTATAGATCAGCTACTCCTTTATTTACCGAATTAAGACTTCGGTAAAAGTATTGGAGCAGCACACATTTCTTTGAAGAAGTAGTTTCTTAAACCTCAGCCACGTTTCATGGATGGGTTCACCTTCTAGTCACTTGAAACCTTGAATGTTATCTCTGAGTTTCATCATCCTTGACGGGGGAAAGAACCTCGCATTAAATGCCATCGAAAGTTCATCCCACAATATGATAGAATTCTTCGGTAACTCAGCCAACCATTTGCTAGCTTCCCCCGTTAGAGACAATAGAAATAACCTGAGACATATTGATTCCTGCGATACATTCTTGAATGAAAACGGGCTGCAAACATCAATAAAATTCTGCACATGCTCATATGGGTCTTCTTGAGTCAAACCTCCGTAGAATCCCTTCATTTGAAGGAGATGGAGAGTTGTTCTAGTAACATCAAATATAGCATCCTCATCAGCTAATGGTAGGTAAATTGCACTAATTCCACCCAATTGGATTGGGTTGTGCACACTATTAAGATCATCATTACCATCTCGGTGACCCCCTTAGCTACCATTCATCTCTGTCTCGCTCATTTTCTCTTCTGCTCAGCACAACCAACACAAACACAATACAATCTAAATTAGTTCAACTAAAGCTGACAAATTCACAAATTAAACTTCGACAAAGAATTCTAAACAACGCTACTCCATGGCAGAGGCTCCATTTTCATTAACATATCAACTACGCCTCATACAATACTAGGTGTAGAAGATCGTTAAGCAGTATAAACCCAACAAAAAAGTTGGGGTCGACCCCATAGAGAGTAGTTTTGATTGGAATTAAAATATGAAGTTATCAGCGTGACTTTTGCAGCTGAAGGAATAAAAGTTTTGGGAACTATTGATCAAATTTGAGGAGTAGCAACAATTTCAAAGTGAAGGGTTTTTAGGACTAGAAACAGCCTCAACAAATATCTAGGAACAACCAAATAGGAGAAAGATTCTTGAGGGGATTGACTAACCAATTGCTAAGTTCAACTCAACGGGTGCAAGTTACTAACCAAAAGTGCCAACTCTTTATGCGTAAGATGGACTTTAGATGAGGAACCTTTCTCTCGAATAGCTACCTCATTTCCAATGAGTTCTCTTGAACCTAAATGCACTAAATAAAAAGACTAGTTCACAACCTCACCACATCCACTCTCTCAAGATAGATACATAGAATGAGTCTTGGAATTCACTCTCTCAAGCTAAAACAATCATGACCCACTAACTATGAGTGCCAACTTATCACTTTAACCTTACACTTCTTTCTTAAGCAAGCATAAAACACTGAATTATATTAAAATAAAAATACAATATATAAGTTAAAACACAACAATAGGTCATACCCACTTCAAATTAACACCATAATTTGTAATAACTAGCACCCATCAAGTCAAACATAATAATTTGTCACATCGTCAAACCCCCAAGATCGGGGTTTTAGCCAATCATCATAAAACTTAGAAATTCAATACTTACTACATGCTCCATTTCTGGGTATTTGAAAATCAAAATTCTAATATGGATAATATATCTTCTATTACAATACCCAATTGAAATATCTTGCCAAAATTCCTTGAAATCAACAAGGGTAGTGTTTTTGTTCTCTCTATTTCGTTCCACAATGACTGAATGCATTCTCTCTCTTCCAAAAATAAAATTATACTGATCTGAGGTGTGGCTATTTGAGGTCAGTCGGTGAGGAAACTCTGGCTTCACCGTCCAGTCGGCGACTGGCCGATCGTCCTTGTCTATCGCCTTCTTTCTTCATATTTTTCTCATTCAAACACTGTAATTTTAGGAAATATAGATTGGAATCATCGATCATTTCTGCGATGCACCCTTTAGTCTTTTAGCTCGCCAATTCACTTTCACATTGCGCTCGACCAGTATGTTGGACGACCTGATCTTCCTCCACCGATGCAGTCGGCAATTCACCGATAGGGAACGTATTTCTCCTATTTTTCCTGTTTTAGGCTTAGTGTTCTGTAAATTTAGGCGGTCCAGGGGTAATTTGGCGATTCGTTGAGTTCTCTTGGCGATCATTAGACTTGCTTTTCTCCCCTCTTTTTTAGTTTGTGTTGTTCTTTTTGCCTATTAGTTTCTTTGCTTTATTCCTCAACTCATATACCTAAAAATTTAGAATTAAACATCAATTTATGGCACAAATTAAGCATTTGAGGACACTAAATCTATATACACAAAGCTCCAAATGAGTACAAATCTTGGACTCATCACCGCGTGATCTTACCAGTACACTGTGGTTGTGTACTGATACTGCACTTGCTCATTCTGTGTTGAGTATAGGGCATCTTCAGGCAGCTATTGACACACCTCATTTAGGAGATCACTAATCGAGACCGGATTCAAGGGTGAGCCAATTCTTCAAGGCTACCATGGTTCCTCTATTGTTTAGTCCATTCCTTTTAAACTCAGACTTTATAGTTAGACTCATTTGTGTTAGTTTCAGGGTTGCACCCCTTTTTCTTAGACTTATCGTTAGTAGAGTTTTGGTACACTGACTTTCAGTTTCTAGGGGTTGAATTTCCACATTATTATTCGTTAGACCTTCATAGTTTTTTGGAACTCAGTATTTCTTTTAAGCATTTAAACCTGCTTCCGTATCTTTAAATTATTACTTTTTCTTAAATTTCTTGGTTGGGTTGTAGTAATGTGTAACGACTTGTTACCGTCGTTATAGAAAAGTCATCCGGGAAAATTTTTTGGCTGGAAAACTTTTTGTTAGTTACTTGCAATTTCCCAACCTAGTCCAGATTTAGATGAAATCGGAATTAGTGAGGTCTATGAAAATTTGGTAACAAATGGGAGATCCAATTATGAATTTGATTACATTAGTAGATAGCTAAGACATTAAGGAACCTGTATGACTTTACAAAATTGAATTCAGGCGAGTAGAACTCCCGAAATAGATCTTAGCATGAAAGGGTATTTTTTGAGTGTCATGGGAGGAAGGTGTATTGTAAAATAGGGGTTTAAAACTCTTAAATTAGCTCACTGTTTCTGTGCAAGCCTACAAAGCAGGATTTTCTGGCCTAGGCGGGGCTGTTGTAGCGAGGTGAGGACCGCTGTGGTGGGACAGACATGACTTAAGTCGGAAATAAACTTAAAAAACATTTTATTTAACAATTTTCAACCTTGAGAGCTAAGGAACGACCCAGGGGTATTTCTTGAAGGTTTTCCGACTCTTCTAGCACTAAACGTAAGGTTTTTACTCTCCGAATCCATTTTTCGATCAATAGAACTTAGTTTCTTGGGAAATTATCGATGGGGTAGGGTTTTGATATAGGATTTATGATGGGAAAAAATTCTAATATGGGTAGGAGGATCAAGGGTTCGACCTAGGGTGGATATTATTGATTATATTCTGGGTAATTAGGTCTTTTTCATTGATCCTCGTGTTATACAGATTGTTTGTAGACCAAAAACAAACGGAAAGAATCCAGAAGGGGAAGAATCAAGTTTCTTAGGGGATTCAAGCTTTGTTTGAGGTAGGTGATTGTTGTGATTTCATGGTTATGTGATATGTGTTGGTAATTGCTTCATTGTAAAGCATGAATGTATACTAATGTAGCATTGTTGATCAAACCTAATAAAATAAATATGAATGAACAAATGAATGGCATGATTCAACATTTGATTGTATGACTATGAGAATGTACATCTGAGTGTGATTGTGATTGTGGTTGTGTTGAATGGATCGAGTGTCACATTCTGACACACTAACTTGGATTTGGTGCCATGTTCTAATGCATATATTGGATCGGTTGTCACATTCCAACACACTAACTTGGATCGACTGCGACATTATGACGCATTTATTAGATCGGGTGTCACGTCTCGCAAGCTAATTGGGATCGGGTACTACAATTTGGTACACTAACAATTTGTGTATGAGTTCCATGAGAGGACCATTGAATTGGGTTCCGTGAGAGGACCATTAAATTATGTTGTGTATCTACTTGTGATGATTACGTTCATATCTAATGATGATCTATTTTGGAAGACTATATGTTGCTCTAAAATGATAACCACTGTGTATATATTCTGTGCATGTCATGTTTACTTTGTTGTGACTTCTTATACATGTTGTGCTGGAATAGCCTCGTGATCCTACCAGTACACTGTGGTTGTTTACTGATACTACACTTGCTCTGTTTACTGATACTATACTTGCTCTTTCTTTGTTGAGTACATGGCATCTTAGGCGGATACTGACATACCTCATTTAGGAGATCACTTATTAAGACCAGATTCATGGGTGAGCTAGTTCTTTCAGGCTGCCATGGATCCTTCATATTTTGTTTAGTCCACCTTTTTTGGACTTAGACATTGTTTTAGTAGTTGTTTAGTTTCGGGGTTGTACCCCTTGTTCTTAGACTTGTCATTAGTAGAGTTTTGGTGCATTGACTTTCAGGTTGTAGGGGTTGTTCTTCCGCATTAGTTTGGTTAGTTTTATTTGAACCTTTGGAGTGTAGGGGGACTCCATTATTATTGTCATCTAAACCTGCTTCCGTATCTTTAAATGCCTAGTTTTTCGTTAAGTTGTTTAGTTTGGGTTAGAGTGATGGTTCTCCCATCGGAGGGTTAGTGTGGGTGCCAATTACGACTGTATGGGTCGTGATAGAGTTAGTATCAGAGCCCTACGTTCGTTGATCTAGATGTACCAAAATGAGTCTAGTAGAGTCTTCCAGAATGGTACAGGGACATCTGTACTTTTCTTCGAGAGGCTATAAGACTTAAGTAAAAGCTCACTTCTTTCTACTCCTTTCGTACTATGACTTGAATCCAATTGATATCTAGGTGATACAAGTTGGTATCCGAATTTTTTCACTCTATTTCGCATATGTTTAGTAATTGAGTTGTAAAGGTGGAAACAACAACACCAGCAATAGAAAATGTATCCTTGGAAATAGGTATGTATCCCTGACTCACTATGGGCATGTAATAACTAGAGACAAAAATGATGTTATTATTAAGTTCTTAAAGTGGAAAGTCCCATTCTTTATGGGTACAAAATTTGAAGAAGTGTAGAATTTTCTTGTTGATTGTCGTGAGCTGCTTCATAAGATGGATAAGGTAGAGTGATTTGGCGTTGAGTTATGATATAACAGTTCAAGGGAGACACCAAAATGTGGTGGTGGTCTCATGTTGAGTATTGTCTAGTAAATGCACTACTCATGACTTGGAAATATTTTATAGCTATCTGTATGGAGAAGTATATACCCTGAACTTTGAGGGATACGAGGAGAGATGAGTTCCTGAACAAAGAGAAATTTCATCGCTTTGTGGAGTGATTAAGGTCAAATTTACAGATTCAAGCTTATGGGTGACAACATTCAAGAAGTTTTGTAAGGGACGACTGGATAATGAACACCATTACTTGGAAAATGCATTTAGTATTGTTGTCATATCATGTATGGGTTACTTGGTAAATGATTAAATTATGTTGCGACAATTGAGGCTAGATTTCTACTGTGATTTCCTAGAGTGATTGTGTATTAAATAGGCTCATGATACGACTACTACAATAGCAGTGATGCTTAATTGGTTAAGTTATTAAGTGTGTTAAAATTGTGGAAAACCTGGGCATATGAGGAGGAAATCAGTGAGGCCGTGTAGGTTGGGAAAATGGTAATGCAGGTAGAGGTACAGTGCAGCCAGGCAGGGAAGTCGCCCGTCATGATGACAGGGCTCAGTGTTATGCCTTTCTGGCCAAGACCGAGGCTGGGGTGTATGATACATTGTCTTGTTTGATTCGGGTTCTACTTATTCATATGTGTCAGTTTCATTTGCCTTGGGAATTTGATATGATTTGTGATATACTTAATGCCCCATCCATGTTTCTACCCAGTTGGAGAATCAGTCATAGTCACCCATGTCTATCGTGCTTTCCCTATCTTGTTTATAGGTTTTCATACTTGGGCTGATTTGGTTATTTTGGAAATGATTGGCTTTGATATAATCTTAGGCATGACTTGGTTTTCCACCTATTATGTTGTGTTAAACTGTAATGCTAAGCCTGTGACTTTAGAGATCCCCGGTAGGGAAATGTTAGGGTGGGAAGAGGTGTACAAGCCTAAGCCTGCTAAGATCATATCCTCTATTCAGGCTAGGAAAAGTGGTGAGGCAGGTATGTTTGGCATATTTAGCTCATGTTAGGGATGTTGAGGTTGAGTCTCCCTCTATTGAGTCTATTTCTGCAGTGCCTGAGTTTAATAAAGTGTCTCCTACCGATTTGCCTAGTATTCCTCCGAATAGAGATATAGATTTCTGCATTGACTTGGAATAGGATACTCGCCCCATTTCGATCCCTCCTTATCAAATGTCTCTGGTAGAATGGAGAGTGCTTAAGGCTCAAATCCAGGAGCTTCTTGATAAAGGTTTCATTCGTCCTAGTGCTTCCATGTGGGGTGCTCTTGTCTTGTTTGTTAAGACGAAAGGTGGTAGTATGAGGACTGGTGATTTTATGTTAAGCCATGAATGAGTGGATTGACATCGGAATGACAATCTTATGGATTAAGAAAGTTCCATTGAGTATACTTGGATGAAGGAAATTGAAGATTTTAGTAAGAAGTGCGTATAAAAAATTGGGTTAGTCTTTTGAATTTGGTGAGTATATTTGAGTTTGAGGTGTCGTGTTGATGAGAAGGTTGACTTCGTTGTGATAGCCGAGCGTAATGGTAGTAAGCGTTCGTGATAGATTGTGATGGAAAGCAACTTTATAATAAGATTGTGGTTAAGCGAATTTTGTATAGTAATCACGACTTGCGAGTATCTAAGGTTGTTGTTCCCTATACCTAGTGAGTAACGTGGTTGTATGGAAGGTTTTAAGAGATGGTGGGACATCACTCGAGCAAAATTTTAAAGGGCTAGAGTCATAATGATGAAAAATAGTGCGATGTAATACAACCTTTAGAGAGAGGCGAGAGAAATAATATTTTATTTGATTGCAAAGGCTAAAGAGGTATCTTTAGAGGGGTAGATAATTGAGTTCAGAGACACGTGATTTCATTCGTTTTGCTGTGGCTATGGTAATAGTGTCCCGGGTCAAGAAGATTGGTTAAAACTATTGAAAAAGACTTGAGAAGGAGTGTACAAACATTATCTCGAGTGTGATGATAAGTGCCTTGGTTTTGTTTTTGAGTATAGTAATGAGTACGAGTGAATTTTTTTATGGAGGATATTGTAAGATCGATGGAGATACAATCAATTATAAGTGAAGATCTATGAATTCATAAAAATCTTCAAGGTACAAGCTAATGTTGATAGATAAGGGGAGTGTGTTATACGGTTGAATTTACAATTCATATTTTTTATTGTAAATCTACATTCGTGGTGAGATATGTTGTCAAGGTAGGAGTTGGCAAGGTGAGAAATGATCAATTGTATCAGTTATTGAGCATTTGAAAGGACTTACACCTGGGTTGAGTCTTAAGGTTTATTACTGTTGATTGTTAAGTACCCAAGAGAGGTTTTCATTTTAAAGTGTTGGTTTATAGTACGGAAAATGGTCTGAGTGTTCATGATGGTTGTTAGTATTGAGAATGTGGACTTCAGTGGAATGATGTGAAGAGTATGTGGAGTCAACTCAGCGGAAATGACTGGTATTGACTCTTCAGAGGAAAATCTTTAGTTTTATTTCATAAAATCCTTACGTGACCATCTATTTCATTTCGTACATGGTGGTGAGTATATTTCACTAGCTATGCTCTCGTGTGTTTTCATTTTTGTGGGTTGATCCCTAGTGGTGGATCAGGGGTACCAAATCCTGCGATGCTCTTTTAGTTAAGTGGGATGATTGGAAAGACTTTGGTATTTCAGATGACATATTTGGCGTTGTCTTGGAGTTGTGAAAGTATTTCAGTGGATCTACATGTACCACCATTCTTATGAGAATTCATAGAAGAGCTATCATATGTAATTAAGGTTGTTCGACAATCTTAATATTCATCTTGTCGTTGAGGGAAAGTAACGATTATGTGTGGTTGAATGTAGGGATCACTGGGTACAATTATACTATTATTAAGAGTAATCTACAATCACAATAGCTAAATCTAGCATCTCGATAGTGTTGTAAAATGGTTTGTATTCTTGGAAATATCCCTCGATGAGTATCTGATTCTAAAGATCAAATTTTTATAACTTAAGATCATTGAAATTTATGTTGTAGGATGGAGAAATTGTTAAGAACTATGATTGTTTAGGTATTATAAGTGTGTGTTGGTTGGTTCAGATTCACTTCTAATTGCAACGAGTATTGATTTGAAATTTTATCATGCTTAAGTGCTAAAAGATTCTTCTGGATGATTGTGTCAAAGTCCTTGATAACATGTTGCAGACGTGTGTATGATTAACTTTGGTGGTTGTTGGAAATCACTTTTGTTGTTAGTTAAGTTTATATACAATAATATTTATCACTCGAGTATTGAGACGACTTCATTGAGGCATTGTATGAGAGGATTTGTAGGTATTAAATTGGTTAGTTTCAGGTATGAGATGTGAAACTGTTGGCTGGTTGATTTGGTGAATGATGCTCAAGATAAGGTGAGAAGCATCCAAGCTAAGCTTCTAACAACCCAGAGTCGACAGAAAAAGTATGCGGGACAAGTACCCCCAGTTGTTCATCGATTCAGGTACTACTCTACTCCCACTTGAGCCATTTTTCATAATTTGTCAATCGGGGATATGGGATGGGTAAATTTGTATCTATTATAACTACCTGTTCCCGTCATTATTAAAATGCCAACGGAGAAAATTTTATGGCCAAAAAACTTTTTGGTAGTAACTTGGAATTTCCCAACCTACTCCAGATATCAGAGTAAGTGAGGTCTAGGAAAATCTGGCAACAAATGGGAGATCTAATTATGAATTTGATCACATGAGTAGTTATCTATGACGTTATGAACCGGTACCACTTTACCGAATTGAATTCGGGCGAGTAGAACTCCCGAAACTGATCTTAGCGTGAAAGGGTATTTTCTGAGTGTCATGGGTTGAAGGTGTGTTGTGAAATGGGGGTTTGAAACTCTTAAATTAGCTTATTATTTCTGTGCAAGCCGCCAAGGCGGGATTTTCCCGCTAGGGCAGGGCCGTTGTAGCTAGGTGAGGACCGCTGTGGCGGGACATACACTACTTAAGTTGGAAATAAATCTCAAAAACATTTTATTCTATAATTTTTTATCTTGAGTGCTAAGGAACGACCTAGGGGTATTTCTTGATGGTTTTCCAACTCTTCTAGCACTAAACGTAAGGTTTTTACTCTCCGAATCCATTTTTCGATCAATAGAACTTTGTTTCTTGGGTAATTATCGATGGGGCAGGGTTTTGATCTAGGATTTGTGATGGAAAAAAATGCTAATATGGGTAGGAGGATCAAGGGTTCGACCTAGGGTGGATATTATTGATTATAGTCCGGGTAATTAGGTCTTGTTCATTGATCATCGTGTTATATAGATTGTTTGTAGACCAAAAACAAACAGAAAGAATCCGGAAGGGGAAGAATCAAGTTTTTTAGGGGATTCAGGCTTTGTTCGAGGTAGGTGATGGTTGTGATTTCATGGTTATGTGATATGTGTTGGTAATTGCTTCATTGTAAAGTATGAATGTATATGAATGTAGCATTGTTGACCAAACCTAATGAAATAAGTATGAATGAACAAATGCATGCCATGATTCAACATTTGATTGTATAAATATGAGAATGTACATTTGAGTGTGAGTGTTATTGTGGTTGTGTTGAATGGAACGGGTGTCACAATCCGACACACTAGCTTGGATCGGGTGCCACATTCCGGTGTATATATTGGATCGGATGTCACATTCCGACACACTAATTTGGATCAGTTGCCACGCTCTGGTGCATATATTGGATCGAGTGTCACGTTCGGCACACTAATTGGGATCGGGTACCACGTTCTGGTACACTAATAGTTTGGGAAGGTGTTCCATGAGAGGACCATTGAATTGTGTTGTGTATCTACTTGTGATGATTACGTTCATATCTAATGATGAATGATATTGGAAGAGTGTATGTTGCCCTAAAATGATAACTAATGTGTATATATTTTGTGCATGTCATGATTACTTAGTTGTGACTGCTTATAAATGTTGCGTTTACTGGAATAGCCACGTGATCCTACCAGTTCATTGTGGCGGTGTACTGATACTTCACTTTCCCTTTCTTTGTTGAGGTCAACTTCAGGCGGCTACTAGCAGGCCACATTTAGGAGATCACTAATCGAGATTGGATTCAAGTGTGAGCCAGTTCTTTCAGGCTCCTATGGATCCTTCGTATTTTGTTTAGTCCACTCTTTTCGGACTTAGACATTGTTTTAGTAGTTGTTTAGTTTCGGGGTTGTACCCTTGTTCTAAGACTTGTAGTTAGTAGAGTTTTGGTACATTGACTTTAAGGTTTTAGGGGTTGTTCTTCCGCATTAGTTTGGTTAGTTTTATTTAAACCTTTGCAGTTCATGGGACTCCATTTTTATTGTCATCTAAACATGCTTCCGTATCTTTAAATGACTAGTTTTTATTAAGTTTTTTATTTTGGGTTGTAGTGATGGTTCTCCAACCGGAGGGTTAGTGTGGGTATCAATCATGACGGTCTGGCTCGTGACATAATGGTTTCCCACCGGAGGGTTAGTTGTGGTGCTAATCACGACGGTCTGGGTCGTGACAACATAGGTAATTTTTCATTTATGATTATACTATTAGTGGTCATTGTAATCAAGGGTTTGGTTTTTTCTTTCTTGTGTAATATGTAAAAATGGGGAAAAGTAAGTAGAAGTAGTTTATTGTGAGGAGCCAAAATGAAGGATTATATAGGGCTTAAGGATGCTTAAAATTTGGATAGAAGTTCATATGTTGTTTGAGTCAGATTTTAAAAAAGGAAATACTTCCAAAGATATGTTTGGCCATAACTTTTAAAAAAAATTCCTTAAAAAGTTCTCAATTATAAAAAATGAGTGCGAACAGTTCGCTGAGAAGGGCTTAATAGTGCTTAATTTTGTGGCTAGAGATTTTTCATATATTTTGAAGCAAATTATAAAAAAGAAAATATTTTTTAAGATATGTTTGACCATAGATTTCAAATCAGAGTTTCAAATTTTTTCCTTAAAAAGCTTTGAAATATAAAAAATGGGTCCAAACAGTTTGCTGAGAATGACTTAATAATGCTTAAATTTGGGGGTACAATTTTGTTACACAATGTACATACACATATTTACACATACTATATCATAATCATATGTAGAGATATTTAAAGAAATTTTCCGATTGATTTTCCTTAGATAGATTTCCTTATATAGCTTCAAATAACTTTTATTCTTAAAATAATACTATAGTAAAACTCACTAAATTAATATAGGTGATACTACAAAATATTATTAATTTGTAGATGTATTATTTAATAGATAAATTAATATTTATTAATTTAAAGAGTCTTTTGAGATTCAATAAAAGTTAATTTTTATTACATCAAATATATTATATCCTAATAATTTATGTATCATATTTATTCAATTTACATAAAAATAATAATTTATGATACACAAAGTACAAAGAATACATCAAAACATTGTATCTTATTAAATTATGCATCTTATTTATGGAATTCAATGTTTTATGTATTATGCCTGAATTCAATAAATAGGATACATAATTTAATAAGATACAATGTTTTGCTGTATTCATTGTACTTTATGTGTCATAAATAGTTATTTTTATGTAAATTCAATAAATATGAAACATAAAATATTAGGATACAATAATTTTAATGTAATATAAATTAATTTTTATTGAATCTCAAAAGGCTCTTTAAATTAATAAATATTAATTTATGTATTAAATAATACATCTACAAATTAATAATATTTTGTAGTCTCGCCTATATTAATTTAGTGAGTTTTACTATGGTATTATTTTAAGAATAAAAGTTATTTGTAGCTATAAAAGGAAATCTATCTAAGGAAAATCAATCAAAAAAATTCTTTAAATATCTCTACCTATGATTATGCTATATTATGTGTAGATATGTCTATGTACATTTTATAACAAAATTATACCCTAATGTTAAGCATTATTAAACAATTCTTAACAAACTGTTTGGACCCATTTTTGATACGTCAAAGCTTTTGAAAAAAAAAATTTCAAACTCTGATTTTAAATTTATTCTCAAACATATCATTAAAAAGATTTTCTTTTTAAAAATTTGATTTAAAATATATGAAAACTCTCTGGCCACAAAATTAAGCACTATTAAGCGATTCTCAGCAAACTTTTCGGACCCGTTATTGATACTTGAGAACTTTTTAAGGAAATTATTTCAAAATCTATGGTCAAATATATCTTTGAAAGTATTTCCTTTTTTAAAATCTGATTCAAACAACATATGACCTTCTATCCAAATTTTAAGCATCCTTAAGCCCTATATAATCCTTCATTTTGGCTCCTCACAATGAACTACTTCTACTCCCTTTTCCCCATTTTTACATATTGCACAAGAAAGAAAAAACCAAACCCTTGCTTACGATGACCACTGATAGTATAATCACAAATGAAAAATCACCTATGCTTGGTGAGGAAAAACCATTGATTTTTTATGTATCCCATATGAAAATTGAGTCCAACATTCCCATACAATATATATGGCCGGATGACGACAAGCCTTGTGTTGTAGCACAAGAACTTCATGTTCCCCTTATTGACTTAAGGGGTTTCTTTTCTGGTGACCCTACCGCCGCCCAACAAGCATATAGGCTTGTTGGTGAAGCGTGCAAGAGTCATGGTTTCTTTCTTGTAGTGAACCACAGTGTTGATGCTAATCTCATCTCAAATTCCCATCGTTACATGGACATGTTCTTTGGCATGCCTCTCTGTGAAAAGCAAAAAGTTTAAAGGAAAATTGGTGAACATTGTGGTTATGCCAACAACTTTACTGGAAGGTTTTCTTCGAAGCTTCCTTGGAAAGAGACACTCTTTTTACGATACTCTGCTAAAGAAGGCTTATCTCACATAGTTGAGGAGTATTTCCAAAGGACATTGGGTGAAAGTTTTAAAAATCTCGGGTAAGGACAATTGAATATATTAGTTCTCATCTTTTTCAATTTTTGTCGTACTTTTCTTTTTGGTATGTTTCAAAAAATGGTTTTTCCTTTTTTTGGCATGACATGTTTAAGACCTAAATTAAATGATATTCTTGTACATTATATATATATATTTTGTCTAAGACTTCATAATTCAAAAGTCTTTCTTTAATTTCTTAAACTTTATGTCAAATCAAAATCAGACAAAAAAATTGAAACAAAAGGAGTATCTATTTTTCTATTTTTCGATTATGTAAATGAATTAGCCTTTGTCCTATTTAATTACACAGGAATGTTTATCAAGATTATTGCAATTCCATGAACACACTTTCTCTTAGGATCGTGGAACTTTTAGGGATGAGCCTAGGTGTACAGAAGAGACACTTTAAAATGTTTTTCGAAGATAATGAATCCATAATGAGACTCAACTTTTATCCCCCGTGCCAGAAACCATAGCTCACCGTAGGAATAGGGCCTCACTATGATCCAACATCATTAACCGTTCTCCATCAAGATTCTATTAGCGGACTTCAGGTTTTTGTAGACAACGAATGGTACTCCATCCGTCCAAATTTTAATGCTTTTGTGGTTAAAACAGGCGACACATTTATGGTAAGCAAATTTACAAACTAGTTCTATATAATAAGCTAATGTATTGTGCATTACATACAAATAATATAAACAAAATTTATTAAACAAACAATACATTCTTTTGGTGAAAAACATTATAAGATCTTTCCACATGACGTACAATGATATACATCATGAATTCTTAGACTTACAACTTGAATATAACATATTTGGTATTTATCCTTTTGCAGGCCCTATCGAATGGTAGATAAAAAAGTTTCTTGCATAGAGGAGTGGTTAACAAACTCTTAGAAAATAACTTGCTTTCTTTCTTTGTCCAAACAAAGAAAGGTGGTGAGTCCACCAACTGAATTGGTGGACTACAACAACCCTCGACTATATCTTGACTTCACATGGCCTGCTCTCCTTGAGTTTACTCAAAAGAATCACAGAGCTGATACAGACACTCTTCAATCTTTCTCAATGTGGCTTCAAGACAATAATGTAGAAGCTTAAGAGCTATGCATATGAGATTCAAGATTGAAGGCCTTGGAATCTTTTGTATATATGTTTAATCTTTGATTTAGAACTACAAATACTCCTGTTGCAATAATTCTATTAATTTTAGACACCTAGTATTTAGGAGTTGATTTCTATTTCAGTTTGGTTTTTAGTATGTAAATACATGTGTTTTGTTAGTCAATATTATAAAGTTCTGTAGTGCAATACACAATTTATCCTTCAACATTTCTTCCAGTGTTATTTTCCTACATTTCTTTTCTTTCGAAAACTGATAGGTGGGATCTAGAGCTATTTTTCTGAAGGGACCTTTGAGTGAAGAGATGGATTTCAAAAATAGTTTTTCATGAATAACTCATGCTGTTTTTAGTAATGAAAATTACCAATTATGAGTTGTGAGAACGGAAAATTACTTGGATGACCTTGATCTTTAGGAAGAAAACTATGGAAGAGGATTATGAAATTAATCCGTTACAAAATAAACGCACCAAAGCATAAATCAAGAGTCACAAGGAAAAGAAAATCATGAAGTCCACGACGAAAGCAACTCTGTTTTTTGTTGTCTCAACAACTATTTTAAAAAGAATTATATTTCTCCCATCGCCAAAAGAAATTTGGAATTATCTAAAGAAAAAATATGTTGGAGGTGAAGGAATCCAAGTTGCAAAGAATAAAAGACTCCAAGAAAATTAAAGAATGCTTGGTATTGATAACAAGGTAAGATTTCTAGGCACTAGATCAGAAAAAAGTAAGAGAAAAATATAAACACAAGTAGCTAAAGGTCGATTCATTGAATAATTTGACTTTAGTAAAAAATCAAGAAAGTCATTCTTTGGATGTGATATTAAAGACTCCCTTAATTAAGAGGAAATGGAGTGAATGCCAAAATCCTAAGAAACAACCTCCCCCCAAATATTATAGAAGAGACATGTGATAATGGTCGTACTAAAGAAAATAAGGGAAAGATATCTGATTCCATGGAAAAATACTTTAGTAGAAGCAGAGCTAGTGAAGGGGCTGATAGAAAAGGTGGAGGTAAGAAGAGAGAGCGAGTTGGACAAGATCTAGATCGCACTGTCTCAGCATAGTGCAGATGCTTAAGATTCTTCAAGATCAGGAACATAAGTGAGACAGATTTTGATAGTTCTAAATATAAAATGTTCAAGAGAGATGATGTACATTATGATGACGATCTCATTTGGGGAACTGGTTTGTCGAATAGTGGATCATAAATATTAAATACAAGCAACCAAATGTTCATTCATTGAAAAAGTTGGCTTTAGCAAAAATTCCAAAAAACCATTCTTTGGATGTGATAATAAAGACTTCCTTAAGAGGAATGCGTTAATGCAAGAATCTTGAGACTGAACCTTCCCCATATATTATAGAAGTGACATGTGATAATGATTGTAAGAAAGAAAAGAAAGCAAGGGTGTCCAAGTTCTTGGGAAAAGACTTCAATATAAGCAAAGGTAGTGAAAGATTATTATAAATAATAAGTTCACAACGATTATCGATGGAGTTCATAGCTAACTTAAAGTTTTTTGTGTGTCTTAGGAAGAGCATTTTGATAGGGAAGACCTTGCAAGAAACGATTGTGGCCATATATACAATATTGATTGCCCCACAGAGTGGAACAATATACATAACACTTTACTCATCTGCACGAGGAAAGTGGTTGTTATTTGCCATTTTACATTGAGAATTCGTGCATTCCTTTATAACTTCACTACAACTAGTCAACTTATTACAGACCCAATGACTTGATTTTGGTGTGATCTTTCTACATCATGTTATTTTGGCAAACCAAAAGAAAGTTCAGGAAAACTTCAAAATTAGAAATCGTTTTCAATCTTAGAACAATGGTCTTTTAGTTTTTCAATTTAGTAAGTTATATGTTTTTTCTTACTTTATCGAAGCTAAACATTATTAAGTACTTATGTCTCATTTTTTAATGGATGATATACGACATATTTGATTTTTATTGATTTTTAATGTAGATTTTAAATCCCTTTTATTGTAACTGTCTTATTTAGTTCATAATATAATGACTGATCTATATTGTTCAGTTTCCTATACAATGTGCACTGGATAGTTTGTGTAACACCCTGCTATTTGAAAGAGCTAGAATTAGAAACAATTATTTTTGGAAAGAATGAGAAATCTGAAATTTGACAAAAGTTAGCTAAGTATGAGTTTTGGGTCAACTTCAAACGATCATTACTCTGAGCACATGATGATTTATGTGTGCTACAAGATACTGTAGAAAATATCTTTGAATTATCTTTCCAACTCCAACAAGTTTGCTCATTTCCGAGTTCGTATGAGGGAGATATGCCCATTTGAAGTCGGTTGGGTAGATAAGGAAAGTCAATATCGGGTTTTTGAGGGGTATTAGGGTCTTTTCATTAATCAATTAATTAAATCAGATTTACTAAATTATTTGGGGTCTAAGCTGAGCTATATAAGTTTACGCAATTGAGAATTATGCTAGGGCTTTGAGAAAAGAGAAAAGAGGAGGAAAGGAGAAGCAAAGTTCAAGATTCGTCAAGTTCTTGCGAGTTTGGTCATGGATTTCACCAAGGATTAAATCCTACAAGGTATGTGAGTTCACATAGCATTGGGTTCCTTCACCCACGCGTCGAACATGTTTTATTCAGTATGATTTTCATCCTAAATGATTGAGACTTTGATGTTCTTCAGTGTGTTCTCAAATTTCTTTCGTTCTTGAGTTTGGATTGAGATTGAGGAGTTCTTGAGAGTTTAAGGTCGATTGTTAGAGTTGTTTTGAATTATATTCTTGTGTGCATATACTGGGTATCTGAATCTAAGGAGAATTGGAGAAAAAGTACTGAGTTTAGGTGAATTGGGGTTAGAAAACGAAGAAGGAAAAAGTCGGGCAAATCTGGGTACCAGGTCCGCGACGCGGACCTGTTCCTCAGGATTGGGGAATTCTTCTCCACGTCGCGGAGCGGTCATGGACCGTTCTGCCTCAAAAATTATTTCGCAACCAAATATTTAAATGCATCTCCGCATCGCGGACTTGCTTCCAGACAGTGATTTCTTGATCATTTCTCATGTTTAACTATCTAAAAACATTCCTAAACATCATGAGATCTTTCCTATCACAAATCAGAATCCTTGAATCCATAGACTCAAATGCAATCAAGGTTAAGAGCCAAGTCAAGAGAAGTTCGTAAAGTTTTCCAAAGGTCTTTTACAAACGTTTTAACTTTTTTTTAAGACTTGAGTTTTAAGTTGAGTAAAGAGTAAAGACTGAAGTTCATTTCATCAAAAGAGTATATCGGGACTATGTATTCGCAAAGAGTAAATGTTTTCACATTTAAGCAAGAAAGAAAACTTTGATTTCCAAAAGAGCCTTTGAGCTAGTTTTCAGTAAAGAGTAAATGCTTTCGTAATTAAGCAAGAGAGGAAATTTTGATTTCCAAGAGAGCCTTTGAGCTAAGTTTTGAGCAATTATATAAAACCATACAAAGAAGTTATGTTTTTAAACATAAGAGCTCGTATTATATTTTGGGAGTAGTATTGAGCACCGATAAAGGGGAGAGTTTAGAAAACTCTCAGCCCCTATAAACCATGTAGCCATCATGGGTAGATAAGGGTCATACTTTTTAGATGATTCCTTAGTGATTTGTAGCATAGACTAATGAATGCACTTAGTAGTAAGGTTCTATACCCTCAACAAGGTATAGGACGCCACTGGCAGCGTGACGCAAAAAATGATGTATCATCACAATACCTCTTACGTGATGGTTGTTGATTAGAGAAACTCCCACAACAGTATTTTGTATTCTTAAATACATAGATTATTTGTATTTTCATGTACAAACAGAGTTCATATTGTATCTTTGCATACAAGCAGAGTCACTATATTTTTAAATACACAAAGTTTCTATTCATGTTTTAAAAGCTTTTCTTTATATTGTATTTACATTACTGCTTTATATTGAAATGAGCTTAGTTCACTTCAGTTGAGTTGAGACCAGGTTTGTTCATTCAGTTCGTTTCAAGCTTATATCATGTTTAGATTTCCTCTCGCATGCTAGTACATTCAATGTACTGATGTCATTTGGCCTGCATCTTTTAATGACGCAGATACATGTTACCAGGATCAACATCCAACACATCGTTGATTCTAGTTGAGCTCCAGAGTTTGTTGGTGAGCCTCCTTGCTTTTGGAGGATCCCTATGTACATTGTTCTATTAGTTTTCAATTGTTAGGATGATCGGGGGTCTTGTCCCAAAATCCCTCCAAGTTTTAGAGGCTTCATTGATAGACAGTCAGATGTTAGTTCTTTAGACTTTTTACTTTCATTCTATCATGTTGAGACTAGAGTTTGCCTGAATGTCCAGTTGAATGTTCCTTTATAACATTCTAATTTATTACATAGATTTATCTTTGTTGAGTAAAACTCATTCGCTGAGTAAGTAAGCAAGGCCAAGGGTTAGCTTGGGGCCAGCAATGGTTCTCGTGTGCCAGTCCCACCCAGGGTGGAGGCTTGGGGTATGAAAAATATGGTATCAGAGCATAGAGTTCACGAGTCCTAGGGAGTTTATAAACCCATGTTTGTAGAGTCCTAGTTCTCGGTGTGAAGCGCACCACATCTATAATTAGGAGGCTGCAACACTTAGGAACTATATCACTTCTTTCATACTTATTTCATACGATATAGTGTATCTCTGTAAAAGTTTCTTGTAATTCGTGTTTGCGTATTTCTTTCAGATCATGCCTCCACGAAGAGCTGTCAGAGGTCGTCCGGCTAGAAAAAATGATGAGCCACAGGATCAAGGGGTACCTAATGCACCAGAAGTGGTACCCCAAAGAGAGGTCACCAATGCTGAGTTCTGTGAGGCCATCCAGATTTTGAGCCAAGTTGTGACCAACCAAGTTGGGCAACATAGAGAGAATCATCAGGAAGTGGCTGATACTTTGAGGATTCACGAGTTCTTAAGGTGAATCCTCCAAGATTTACTGGTTCAAGTGTCACAGAGGATCCAAAAACTTTGTTGAAGAGCTTCATAAGGTTTTTGAGGTAATGCATGTTGCTGATACTTAGAGGGTGGAACTATTTGCATACCAAATGAAGGTTGTCACTAGAATCTGGTTTGATCAATGGAAGAAGAATTGAGCTGAGGGTGCACCACTTGTGACTTGGGCTTTGTTTGATGAGGCCTTCTTGGGCGTTTCTTTCCCTGAAAACTTAGAGAAGCGAAGGTACAAGAGTTCCTTGCTATTAAGCAGGATTCTTTGAGTGTTCATGAGTACAATATGAAGTTCACCAAACTTTCTCGCTATGCTTCGGAGATGGTTGCTTACATGAGGAGCAGGATGAGTTTATTCGTTGCTGGGTTGTCTGGTGTGTCAAGAAAAGAAGGCAAGGCAGCCATGCTGATAAGGGATATGGACATAGTAAGGTTAATGATCCATATGCAACTACTTCAAGAGGAAAAGTTTAGGGATAGCGAAGAGTTTAAGAATAAGAGGGCTAAGACATCAGTGAATGAGTTCGGGTAGCAAAAGAGCAATTTGAACCAGTCTTCCTTCCAACAGAAACAAAAGGGACTTGCTTCATCATCTACTATTACACCTATACCGAAGAACAAATGTGAGTACAATAGTCATAATTTCAGAGCTAAAGCTACATATTCTCAAGGGAGTATGACACAAAGGGGTAGTAAGCCTCATGCATGTGCTAAGTGTGGTAGGATCAACTCAGGGATGTGTCGTGATGGCTCCACTGGTTTTTTCAAGTGAGGCCAAAATGGTCATTTTATTTGATAGTGTCCAAAGAACAGGTAGGGTAATGGTAATGGGGGAAATAGAGCCCAGTCTTCTTCAGTTACTCCACTAGACAGAGCTGCATCTAGGGGAGCTACTTCTGGGGCAGGTGGAGGAGGAAACTGTTTTTATGCTATCACTCATAGGCAAGAGCAACATGATTATTTAGATGTTGTCACTAGTATGATCCAAGTCTTTAACTTTGATGTTTATGCTTTGCTAGATCCAGGAGCGAGTTTAAGTTTTGTAACTCCTTATGTTGCGATGAATTTTGATGTTATTCCTGAGCAACTTAGTGAGCCCTTCAATGTTTATACACCTTTTGGAGAGTCTATTCTAGTAGAGAGAGTCTATCGTGATTGTACCATTTTCATCAATCACAAGAGCACCATGGATGATCTAGTTGAGTTAGACATGGTAGATTTTGATGTCATTCTTGGTATGGAGTGGCGTCATGCCTGTTATGCCTCAGTTGATTGTAGAACTTGAGTTGTCAAGTTCCAGTTATAGAGTGGAAGAGTAGTTCAACAGTGCCTAAGGGTCATTTTATTTCGATCCTTAAGGCAAGAACGTTAGTTTCTAAGGGGTGTGTCTATCACTTAGTCCGAGTTAATGACTCTAGTGTTGAGATACCTCCTATTTAGTCAGTTGCAGTAGTAAAAGATTTTTTTCCAGAAGTTTTTCTAGATGATCTTCCCGGAGTCCCTCCTGAGAGAGAAATAGACTTCGGTATAGATTTTCTTCCTGATACTCGTCCTATATCTATTCCGCCATATAGGATGACACCAGCAGAGTTAAAAAAGTTAAAAGAGCAGTTGAAAGATCTCCTAGAGAAAAGTTTTATTCGACCAAGTGTCTCACCTTGAGGCGCTCCGGTCTTATTTGTAAGGAAGAAGGATGGTTCCCTTAGAATGTGTATAG
The DNA here is from genome assembly GCA_029582685.1 of Solanum piurae. NCBI lineage: Eukaryota > Viridiplantae > Streptophyta > Magnoliopsida > Solanales > Solanaceae > Solanum > Solanum piurae. The sequence continues at coordinate 11,199 of JAJOOO010001369.1, read as the reverse complement.
ATTACCGTCAGTTGAACAAGGTAACCATAAAAAATAAGTATCCTCTTCGGAGAATTGATGATCTCTTCGATCAACTTTAGGGTTCCACTTTTATTTCTAAATTAGACCTCAAATAGGCTACCATCAGTTGAAAGTAAGGAAATGTGAGATTCCAAAGACAACTTTCAGGACACGTTATGGTCATTATGATTTTTTGGTCATGTAGTTGGGTTTAACTAATGCGCTTGTAGCATTCATGGACCTTATGATTAGAGTATTCAAGCCTTAATTAGATATGTTTGTTATCGTATTGATGACATACTAATCTATTCGAGGAATGAGGTAGATCATGCTAGCCATCTCAGAATAGTTCTCAAAACTCTAAAGGATAGAGAGTCATATGCCAAGTTCTCTAAGTGTGAGTTTTGGATCCAGTCTGTGGCATTCTTAGGCCACATTATTTCCAGTGATGGAATTAAAGTTGACACTCGGAAAATAGAGGTAGTGCAGAATTGACCTATACCCACATCTTCAACTGATATTAGGAGTTTCTTGGGGTTGGCTGGATATTCTAGAAGGTTTGTAGAGGGGTTCTCATCTATTTTGTCCCCTTTGCCCAAGTTGACTCAGAAGACAGTTAAGTTTCAATGGTGTGAAGTTTGTGAGAAAAACTTTTATGAATTGAAAAAGAGGTTGACTACTGCCCAGTATTGACCTTACCAGAAGGTACGCAAGGCTTTGTTGTATATTGTGATGTGTCTAGACTTGGTTTGGGTTGTATGTTAATGCAGAATGGCAAAGTTATAGCTTATGCATCCAAATAGTTGAAAGTTCATGAGAACAACTACCCCACCCATGACTTAGAGTTGGCTGTCGTGGTATTTGCTTTGAAAATATGGCGTCATTATTTGTATGGTGTTCAGGTAGATATATTCACTAATCACAAGAGTCTTCAGTATGTGTTTAGTCAGAAAGAGCTTAATCTCAGACAAAGAAAGTGGTTAGAGTTACTCAAAGATTATGACATGAGTATTCTTTATCACCCAGGTAAGGCTAATGTTGTTGCTGATGCCTTGAGTAGATTATCTATAGGTAGTACCGCCCATTTTGAGGACGATAAGAAAGAGTTAACGAAATATGTGCACAGACTTATACGATTAGGAGTTCGATTAATGGATTCAACAGAAAGAGGAGTAGTAGTGATGAATGGGGTTAAATCGTCATTAGTGTCAGAAGTGAAATAAAAGCAAGACCAAGATCCTTTTTTGCTTGAATTAAAGGAAAATGTTCATAAGAAAAAAGTGATGGCTTTTGAACAAGGGGAAGATGGTGTTTTGAGGTATCAAGGTAGATTGTGTGATTGATTTCAAGGGTAATTGGGATGATCACCTACCTTTTACTGAGTTTTCCTACAAAAATAAGTACCATGCGAGCATCCAAATGGCTCCATATGAGGCTCTTTATGGGAGAAGATACAGATCACCCATCGGATGGTTTGAAGTTGGTGAAGCTGGGTTGATAGGACAATACTTATTTCATCAAGCTATGGAGAAAGTGAAAGTTATTCAAGAGAGGTTGAAAACAGTGCAGAGTCGTCAGAAATCCTACACAAATTATAAGAGAAGGGACTTAGAGTTTGAAGTAGATGATTGGGTTTACTTGAAAGTTTCACCCATGAAGGGTGCTATGAGATTTGGTAAGAAGGGTAAGCATAGTCCCCGGTATATTAGTCCTTACAGAATATCCAAGAGGATTGGCAATGTAGCTTATGTGTTTGATCTACAACAAGAGTTAGCATCGGCTCATCCGGTGTTTCACATTTCTATGCTGAAAAAGTGTATCGAAGATCCTTCATTGATCATACCAACTAAAGATATTGGTATTAAGCACAACTTGTCTTATGAGGAGATTCATGTTCAGATTCTAGACCGTTAGGTTCGCAAGTTGAGGACTAAGGAAGTAGAATCAATCAAAGTTCTTTGGAGAAATAAGTTTTTTGAGGAAGCTACTTGGGAAGCTGAGGAGGATATGAAGAAAACGTATCCACATCTCTTTGATCCCGAATAAACTTCATACCAAGGTACTAATTCTATTCTTAGTACTCTTTAACTGATATGCATGATGTGATAAATTTTCTTGTTGGGTGTTTGAACAGAATATTTGACGTTACACCCTTATCCTGCTAAGATTAATCTCATTCGAGGATGAATATTCCCAAGGGGGAGATATTGTGACACCCCGCTATTTGAAAGACCTAGAATTAGAAAGAATCATTTTTGGAAAGATTGGGAAATCTGAAATTTGACAAAAGTTAAGCTAAGTATGAGTTTTGAGTCAATTTCAAACGATAATAACTCTCAACACAAGACGAGTTAGGTGTGCTACTAGATACCGTAGGAAATATCTTTGAATTATCTTTACAATGCCACCGAGTGTGCTCATTTTCAAGTTCTTATGAGGGAGATATGCCTATTTGAAGTCGGGATGTCTAGCTAAGAAAAGTCAAAATTGGGTTCTTGCAGGGTATTATGGACTTTTTATTACCCAGTTAATTAAATCCGTGTCTAGTAAATTATTTGGGGTCTAAACTGAGTTAGTTTAGTTTATGCAATTTAGAATTACGTTAGGGCTTTGATAGAAGAGAAAAGAGGAGGAAAGGAGAAGAAAATTTCAAGATTCGTCAAGTTCTTGTGAGTTTGGTCGTGGATTTCGCCAAGGATTCAATCCTGTGAGGTATGTGAGTTCACATAGAGTTGGGTTTGTTCACCCACACTCCAAACATGTTTTATGATTTTCGTCCTAAAAGATTGAGACTTTGATGTTCTTGAGTTGTGTTCTTGAATTGCTTTCGTTCTTGAATTTGGGATGAGATGGAGGAGTTCTTGAGAGTTTAAGGTCGATTGTTATATTTTTTTTGAGTTAGATTCTTTTGTGCATATATTGGGGATCTGAATCTAAAGAGAATTTGAGAAAAAGAACCAAGTTTAGGCTAATTGGGATTAGAAAACGAAGAAGGAAAAAGTCGGGTGAATCTGGGTACCAGGTCCGCATGTGGACCTATTCCTCAGGATTGGGGAATTCTTATCCGCATCACGGAGCGATCACAGACCGTTCTGTCTCAAAATTTATTTCGCGACCAAATATTTTAATGCATCTCTGCGTCGCAGACTTGCTTCCAGAGAGTTATTTCTTAATCATTTCTCATGTTTAACTCTCTAAAAACACTCCTAAACATCATGCGATCTTTCCTATCGCAAATCAAAAACCTTTAATCCATAAATTCAAATTCAAGGTAAGTTAAGAGCCAAGTCAAGAGAAGTTCATAGAGTTTTTCAAAGGTCTTTTACAAACGTTTTAACTTTATTTTAAGACTTGAGTTTTGAGTTGACTAAAGAGTAAAGATTGAAACTTATTTCTTCAAAAGATTATATCGGGATTGTGTATTCCCAAAGAGTAAATGTTTTCACATTTAATCAAGAAAGGAAACTTTGATTTCCAAAAGAGCCTTTGAGCTAGTTTTGAGTAAAGAGTAAATGCCTTCATAATTAAGCAAGAGAGGAAACTTTGATTTCCAAGAGAGCCTTTGAGCTAAGTTTTGAGCAATTATCTCAAACCACAGAAAGAAGTTATGTTTTTTGTAATACCCCGGAAACTAGTAGACTAAACTAGGGCTAAGTGTGAGGATTAGAGCCAAGGAAGAGGGCAAGAGCCAAAGAAGAGGACTAGGGTAGTCCACTCTTACATGGACACTGCCTCACCTTCCACGACAACCACCACGGCTCATGGTGAGGACCACGGCTCGCTCGTGGTGTGGCTCATGGTGTGCTAGACAGTGGCTAAATAAAGGCTGCCCAAAACAACTCCCTTCACACGGGCCACTTCACGGATCCTCAGAAGGCTCATGGTGGTGCCTTAGATTTTTAGGGGTTAATGGGATGGTTTCCTAGCTATTGTATCATTACCACGAGTGGCACCATGGCTAGTGGTAGGCAACACAGCTCGTGGAGCCTCACGTGAAGGGCTTTTTATTATACTTAGAGTGTACGGTCAACTTCAAATGATTATATCTCTTAGCTCAAAAACGAATTTTGTGGGCCATGGCCTATAGAATTAAAGGTGTCTGAGTCTTCTTTCTAACGCCACCGAATTTTCCCGATTCTGATTTCGGGGTAAAAAGTTATGCCCGAAATAGTATAGCACTGTCAGGCTGAAAATTCTTCACGACCCATTTGACGGGCTGTGGTGATGATGACGATCCGTGAAGCCTTCATTCATGCCATTTCGGCAGTTTTCAGCAAGTAACTTCTTGGGTCTTTTTCCAATTATTTTAACTCAAAGTTATGTCGTTTTGCCCAAGTCTAGGACCCCTAGTTAAGTCATTTTAACCACAATACTCACCCAATTAAGTGGGTATATTTTATATTATTATTAAATAAATATATATGGTATTTTTAGTCATCAAACAGCGAATCAAAATCAAAATTTCATCTTCCTCACAATATTTCTCTCTCTAAAAACTCAAGAAGAAAAAGAGTAAAATTGAAGCTTCAGCTTGAAGAAAGCAAGGGGTTTTCATCAAACTCTTTAAGGATTCATCATCAAGGTATGGTAGTTTTCATGTTTGGGTAGATTCCACCCAAAGAGCCCCTTCAAAACTTGATTTCAAAACTTCCAATTTTCCCCAAAAGAAAGGGTTTTGTTCGAAATTCATGGGTTCCTTTTTAAATTATTTCAATGGTTGAATTATGTTGGGTTATGATTGAATTGATGATTTATGGTTGAAATTTGGTGAAAATTCCCCAAGAACCCGTGGATCCCCTCTATTGCTAAATAGTAATCTTAATTGAATTAATTGATTTTAGAAGCATGTAAATTGGTCTGGTATGAATTAATGGAATTGATGAATTGTGTTGTTACCCATATCTAAAATAGAAATTCTAGATGTTTGGTTGAATGTGATTCATGATTCTTGATGGGTAAATTATGAGAATTTGTACATGAACATGAGAATTATACATGTGCTTCAAGAATTACTATGATAAAGAAGATTCTATGACTATGGTGTAATTGTGGTATTGATTGGAAAGGTCATTCTCCCCTATACCCTTACACATTTTTATGCATGAATTAATTATGACAATGATGAAATCCCCCCATGAACCCATGGATCCCCTATAGCGCTAAAGTGTGACTTCATGATGTGGGTTGTTTGATTAAGGGAGTATGTGAATTAATTATGTCTAAATTGATTGAGTTTATATGATGCCATATGATTATAATTGATTAAGAATTAAGCATGTGATTGGATTACCTTGAGAATTAGGTATACATGATGATCATGAGAGGCATTGCTTGAGAGTAAGACTTGTAGCATGACGATGACTTCTAAGGCTTTAAGGGGTAAAAGCAAATTTGAATAAACTAAGGATGTTAAGTCTTTAAGACGGAAGCTATTATGTATGTTGAATTGTATATGACATTATTGTGGAAGGACTTTACCCACATCACCTATGATATGGGTACTTGAGTTTATGCATAAACTGAATGGCTTACTTGAATCATGATATTCCCCTTATCTAATGTAGTAATTCTAGATGTTTGGGTTGAGTTTGATTCATAGCCCTTGAATGGAAAATTATGAGGGTTTGTGCATGTTGATAACATTTGTGTATGAGCTTGTGACTCACTTAGAAAGTGAAGATACTATGATTATGATATTATGTTCATGTTTTGTGAACACTATGAGAGTGAAGTGTCTATGATGATAATATTGTTGTTGTATCATTGAAAGGACAATCGCATAAAAACACCCCATGTATGAACATGACTATGATGTCACTAAGGTGTTGTTGAAAGGATAATTCTCATATGCACCTTTACACATGACTATGCATGAAATGAACATCACCATGATAGTATTGTTGTGTTACTTGAAAGACTATTCTCATGAACACACTATGAACATGATGTAAAAGGTTTACTCACATATTGATGATTCGAAGGTTGAAAGGCCATTTTTCACCTATTGAATCTATGAGTTATGTCATGATATCATGTTGGATTGATTGTTAGTGCATTCTTCCATAAACATGAACTTAAGTAAAGACTTTACATGAACTTAAAGGGAATTATTCTTAGCACCGAGAGGATATGAAAAATGAGATGGAAGCTTCACGCCAATTAGTCTGGCTTCCCTATGGGTTCATTCACGCCAGTTAGTCTGGGTTCCCAAAACAGTTATCTCATGAGTTGGAAACCCTCACGTCAGTTAGTCTGGGTTTCTAGAAGCAATCTCCCTATCCCATAACTATGTGCCCACATATGTCTTTAGCTAGTAGATCCACCTAAAAGCTAATGCATGAGTTCTACCTTAGGCAAGTAGGAAACCTTCTTTTCGGTGTGGGGGAAAGCACCAAATTCCATGTAGCTCAAGATGGTCTATGTCGGTTAAGGCTATTTCCCTCCATGAACAACAAAATGAGTTATGTACTATGGTTCCTCAAGGGGTTCTACTTAGTATGAATGGGGTTATGGGACTTCATTCATGTATTGTAAAAGTAGGCTTTGAGAGTGGGAATAGTATGTTTCTCTTATGACATGATGATTATGAGTTAATGCATCATTTATATGAATTATGTACATGAACAGGAACTATACTTATGACTTCTTAAGGAGTTCTACTTAGTGTGAGTGGGGGTATGGGACTTCACTTATGCATTACACAAGTAGGCTTTGAAAGGGGTTATAGTGTGGTTTCCTTATGTTATGAATATATATATATATATATGAATTTATGCATGTATGATTTGGATTGTTCCTAAGAGTGGCTTTCCTTGTTATAAGCTATGAACTTGAATGTTTTCTTGTCTATGATTATTGACTATGGATGAGATCAAAGCGTGATAAATATGAGCATGGTGGCCTAAAAATGGTAGTTAGTGTAGATAGGATTATTGGATCCTATCTATGCATTGCACAAGTATAACCTATGGTTACTTATGTGATGGTTCAATTATTATGAGATGATCTTGGTATTTAATTATGTATGTTAACTATGTCTTATGATGATTGGTGTATGCATTATATTTGAGACTATGTTTGTGATTATGTTGATATCTTTTATGCTATGATGAATGGTACATGAGTTGTCTTATGGGTTACATTCCCCAACTATTTCAAAGATGATGTTTCAAAATTGGCATATAGCATGGTTTAAACAAAAATGTCCCTTTTAGCATGTTTTAAAGATTTTTATGCGTGGCTAACATACTTGGTACATTTTTGTGCTAACCCATATTTCTTCTACATTTTTTACAAAGTGTAGGGTTTGGAGACTTGAGTTCTATTCTTGGAAGATAGGTTTTTAAGGAGCAAGGAGTTGAAGATTTGGTGAGTCCTGATAGCTTCGAGGACAAACCCACTATTCCCTTTAGGTCTTTCCTTTATGTTTTAGACTTTTGTAAGGGCCGTGTCCCTAAGATTGTATTCAAGTGTTATAGATGGTTTGAGACATAGTATTGTACACTCCCACCTGTTTTTATAAAGGGACTTTGATTGTAAAGAATTTTTTAAAATTTCCACACTTTTTCCTATGTTCTTATGTTATGATATGGTATGAGGCTTGTATGAGGCTTTTCGGAGTCTTGTACGCCGTGTCATATCTAGGGTTAGCTTTGGGTTGTGACAAACATGGTATCTGAGCACAAGATTTTAGGATAGTTTTAGGATGTCTCAAACCACATCTAGTAGAGTCTTGTTCATTGTGTGAAGCGCGCCCATTTATGAATAGGAGGCTATTGGATGTTAGGAAAATCTCACTTCTTCATTCTTCAAGTCGTGCCATAGAGTTTAACTCTATAGGGTCTCTCTCCCATTCCTTATCCGATGGTCTTTAGGATATGACCACTTGAAGGGCTCATGCTACAAGGATCGAGGGAGAAAAAGGTTGGTAGTAATGTCAATTATGTCTATGTGACTAGATTAGTCTTGATATGATATAATTAGATGATGTCATTTGGTATAGATGGGTTGCTTTATAGTTATTTGTTTTGTTGGAAGATTTGATGAATGGTGATGTTTAAGTGATGCTTAGAGATGTTGAGTGAGTAGATTTCTTTAAAAAAGGATAGAAGTGTAATTCTCCATGGTTTAGAATCACCTTGTGTGATGGATGTGAAAAGTTGAGTGATAACTTGCTCCGGCCTTAGCGAAAGAAATGGTGCTTAGAAAAGTCCGTATAGGTTTACTCCCAAGGGGGAGATAATGTGCTTAGATAGAAAGGTCGTTGAGTGTTCTAGATGTTCATAATTTAGATTGGCTTGAAATTGTCACCTTAAGAGGTGTAGTGAGTTGGAGAAGTTTAGTCCCTGTTTTGTAGGCTCATGTGAGACTTTGAGTGGTGTTGGTAAGGTTGCTTGTGTGCTAGAGTTGCTTAATGAGAACCTCTCTAAATTATAAGTAACGATTGGGATCTTAGACCGGTAAGTTAAGAAATAGAAAAGTAAGGAAGTGCTTCCATGAGAATGTAGATGAGTGGTATTTTAGTAAGGGGTTTAGTTGAGGGTGCTACTTGGGAGGCCAAGGGCCAATGAGATGTCCCGATATCCTTATATTCCCTTTCATTCCTTCTCTATCTTAAGATGATAAGTCCTGTTTGACTCGTTTCATGATTGTGGAGTCTTGGATGTTATATGTGTTCCATAATTTCCTTTCCCATAGAGTTACTCTTGTTAACCTTGGTAAGGTTTGGATGCATGGTTGTTAGACCTCTATTGTTTTTAGAACCCGATGAGGTTATTACGAGTGTTGGCCATGCTTTGGGATTGTTTGAAAGAATTAGTATTTGAGGTCTTAGTAAGGTGCTTATTCCCAATGGGGAGATGATATGCTTAGATAGAAAGATTGATTGAGAGTCCCGATATTCTCATCCCTTTCTTCTATTCCTATTCTAGCTTGAGACCAAGAGTTCCTTTTTGGGCTTGTTTTCTAATTTGGAGTCATGTGTGATTTGGAAAATTTTCATGATCTCCTTATGTTATGCATGTTCTTGAGAGAATTCTTGTTTTGTATAAAATGAGTTTTTATGATTTACATGTTCCTCATGTTGTTGTGCATTTTAGTATAATTATGGCATATTTGACTTCATGAGATGATTTGATGAACATGTTTTCTTATGCTTTTGATGAAATGGCATATAGGCTCCATAATGTTGTGTTGAGCTTGCTTTTAGTTGGAGGAGGTAGTTCCTCCTATGACTATGTGATATATAATGTCAAGAAGGGTTTGTATAGGCTTACTCCCAAGGGGGAGATGGTGTGCCTAGCTAGCAAGGTTGTTATGTGTTTATGTGTTACCATGACTTCGTTATATAATGCATGTTCATGCAAACTTCTATTTTGAAAGAAAATGAGTTTATGTGAATTGTTTTCCTCATGTTGTAGTGCTTTGAGTATGAGTTGTCTATTGTACTTCATGAGAAGAATATGTGAGCATGCTTTAGTTTGGAGTTGAGAGATTCCTCCTTGAATAAAATGCTTTTTGAGAGTAAATTGCATATGAGCTCCATGAGAGTATGTTGAGCATGTTATGACTAGGAGATGGTAGTTCCTACTTGAACATGACTAGTTATGAGAAGTTCATGCATATTGGGTTGATAGATGTAGTTCCTACTTCCTTTTTGTTGCATTGATCATGCTTAACTTGGAGTTGAAGTTTTCCTCCTTTATTTTGTGCATTGTTATGATGTTTCATGCATGATGGGCTGCTAGTATTGAGTCTTTACTTCCGTAAGGTGTCTAAAGTGTGATTCAAGGAGGAATGTTCCCAAGGGGGAGATATTGTAACACCCCAGAAACTAGTAGACTAAACTAGGGCTAAGTGTGAGGGTTAGAGCCAATGAACAGGGCAAGAGCCAAGGAAGAGGACTAGGGCAGGCCACTCTTACACGGACACTGTCTCACCTTCCACGACAACCACCACAACTCTTAGTGAGGACCACGGGTCGTGGTGTGGCTAGGAAGTGGCTAAACAAAGGCTGCCCAAAACAGCCCCCTTCACACGAGCCACTTCACGGCTCGTGGTGATGACCACGGCTCGTAGAAAGGCTCGTGGTGGTGCCTTAGATTTTTAGGGGTTAATGGGAAGGTTGCTTAGCTACTGTATCATGACCACGAGAGGTACCACGGCTCGTCGAGCCTCACGTGAAGGGCTTTTCATTAGACTTAAGAGTGTATGGTCAACTTCAGATGATCATAACTATTATCTAAAATCGAATTAGGTGGGCCATGGCCTATAGAATTAAAGGACTCGGAGTCCTCTTTCCAACGCCACCGAGTTTGTCCAATTCCGATTTCGGGGTAAAAAGTTATCCCCGAAATAGTGAAGCACTGTCAGGCTGAAAATTCTTCACGACCCGTTTGACGGGCCATGGTGATGATGACGATCCTTGAAGACTTCGGTCATGCCATTTCGGCAGTTTCCAGAAAGCAACTTCTTGGGTCTTTTTCCAATTGTTTTAACTCAAAGTTAAGTCGTTTTGCCCAAGCCTAGGACCCCTATTTAAGTCATTTTAACCACAAAACTCACCCAATTAAGTGGGTATATTTTATATTATTTTAAAATAAATATATGAGGTATATTTAGTCATTAAACACCGAATCAAAATAAAAAGTTCATCTTCCTCACAAGATTTCTCTCTATAAAAACCCAAGAAGAAGAAGAGTAAAATTGAAGCTTGGGCTTGAAGAAAGCAAGGGTTTTTCATCAAATTCTTCAAGAATTCATCATCAAGGTATGATAGTTGTTATAGTTGGATAGATTCCACCCAAAGAGCCCCTTCAAAACTTCCAATTTTCCCCAAAAGAAAGGGTTTCGTTCGAAATTCATGGGTTCCTTTTAAAGGTGATTTCAATGGTTGAATTATGCTGGGTTTTGAATGAACTGATTATTTATGGTTGAATTTTGATGAAATTCCCCCAAGAACCCATGTATACCCTCTATTGTTAAATGGTGATCTTAATTAAATTAATTAATTTTAGAAGCATGTAGATGGGTCTTGTATGAATTAATGGAATTGATTGAATTGTGTTGTTACCCATATCTAAAGTAGAAATTCTAGATGTTTGGTTGAATGTGATTTATGATACTTGATTGGTAAATTATGAGAATTTGTACATGAACATGAGAATTATACATGTGCTTCAACAATTACTATGATAATGA